>BGNK01001157.1:118483-138144 GCA_003297005.1 Symbiodinium sp. clade A Y106 | reverse complement strand
CATGTCGCAGATGAGCGAGATGTCCGAGGTGCTGCACCCGTTGTCCATGGGATCTACCACGGTCACAGGCCTGCCGGGTGCACATCTCGCCAGGCGATTGAGCAGCATGTTCCGGCCCTACCTCCCCAAGAGCATGGCTGAGACACAAATTTGCTGCGGGGATCGAAAGAAGCAATCGCCAGCTTCCTGCCCGTACCTGCAGAGGCACTTCGCAGATGACATGCGTTCGCTTGATAGTCTTCTGGGCAGAATTTGCCCGGTGACGGGCCATGCTGCCAGGATGGAGTCGGACTGGACTGAGAAGAAGCTGGTCGACTTCGACGCACACGCGGTGAGCCTCGACCCGAAAAGGACTGAGAGAAGCTGCTGTCAGCTGTTTCCATCCTTGCTAAGTAGGAGGTAAAATGAAAGGACTCGCGATTTCACTTTGAGCCATTGCTTCCGACTCTGGTAGTTACTGCACCATCCGGATGTACAGACAGGCGGTTGCAGTGCTAGTAGCGCGTGCCATCAGCTGATACAAATCGCAGCTTTGCATGCCGCTTTGCCTTGCGATTCCCTTTTCCTGCCCGGTCGTCCACAAAGGATTGACTGGCCCTTCGCGCAAGCTATATGTATAGTCACACGAATCTCGTCAGTGTATCGCGCCCACTTACAGTACAAACCGTATTTCGCTCTTTCCAGGATGCCTCGGCTGCACCGTGGACTTGGCATTGAAAGCAATGCCCCCACCAGGGCACAGGCGTCCTTGAAGGCAAGAAGACCCACTTCTCACGCAAAGCCAACGTGTTCCGTCAAAAAAGAGGCTCGCTCGGGGTGTGGTTATGGCAGCTTGCAGAGTTGGGTGCCGAATCCAGTTTTGCTGTTTTGACTGAATGTTTGTCGCCTGGCCCTGAACTGTAAGGCCTCGCTTCCAAACGAGGATGGCGAGGTCACCATCGACCCATCCTTAGCTTTTCGCGCTGTCTGGAGCTGTCCGGACTTCGAAAAACGAAGGAAAGCGGAAGCAATCGTAACAATGAGTTGAGACGACATGCTTGCCCAGACGTCTTGCAATGGTTCCAGTCGTCATGGTGGAGTCTTGCGGTCCCTGCCCATCATACAAGAAGCTCGAAGTTCTGCTCAGGCTCGGTATTCCCACTCAGCTTGAGCATCAGACATTGCAAACCAAGCAAAGTCAAATCAACGGTGACCAACTTTGGTCACGAGTCACAATTCGCAGTGCTATATGTAAATTTGGCCACAGTTGCACCGACAGCGTACACCCTATTCGCGGGAGCCCAGCCCGGGCCGTCGATAAAACCCATTCCCCCCATTTCCCTCCACCCTGTGCCTAAACCATGCTAAACCGCTCATTTTCCTATAATGGCTCTATAAAAGCATCCTAAAGCCCCGTTGGCCACACGAGAGAGAAACTTCCCAGAACCCACTTCCGAAATCTACTACACTATTTTATGTTGGGGGTTCGTTATTATAACTATAGTATAGTATGCCCCAAGACCCTATTCTAATTATTAAGGCCCCTATAGTAAACCGTGGCAGCTTCACATCGCTCGGCCGCTGTTCCAAGGAGCCTTTCCAGTCGTGCCAGCCTCAGAGGTCAAGGCCTATCGGGCCTATCGCTATGCACATATAGTCATATAGTTGTAACTGTTATCACTACTGCTATTATCACTATAACTGTTGCTGTACTATGACTACCGTCATTGCTAGGAGGCAAGAAATGCTATAGTCATTATTGTTGTTGTTATTACTGTTATGACTATGATAAGTATTCTCAGTTTTGCTTTTATTGTTTGGGAAATTATAGCGAGGTCATACGACGTCACCCCGAAGTAACGGAATTAACGACCCGACCTGGAAATCCAACTTAAGTGACCTGGACTTTGTTTTAAGTGGTGCGGGGAAGGCTGGAGGCTGGGGAGACCCCGGGCAGTCAATCCAAAATCAATTTGTTGAGGCTCAACAAATTGATTTTGGTGGTTCAGGGCCGTGGGAAGCTGAGGCTGGGGAGGCACCCGGGCAGGGAATCCAAAATCAATTTGTTGAGCCTCAACAAATTGATTTTGGTGGTTCCGGGCGGTGGGGAAGGCTACTACTGTTGCTGCTGCTACTACTACTACTACTGCCACCACCACACCAACTGCGACTGCTGCCACTAACAACAACAACTACTACTGCTGCTGCTGCTGCAGCTGCTACCACTTCTACTACTACTACTACTACTACTACTACTGCTACTGCTACAACAACAACAACAACTACTACTACTACTACCACTACTACTACTACATCTTTCTTCGGCAGCTGCTGTCAGGTACAATAGGTTACGAGGGCTATCTAAACCGGAATTAAGTGAAATTAATGACCCGACCCGACCTGCGAAATTAGCGGAATTAGGATGCGACCTGACCCGACCTGGGCTTATTTCCATATGCCAAACTTTATAGTTCCCCCAGATTATTCTTGAAATTACATGTGTTGTTATTCTTATATGACATCCATCTAGCAATGCTTACAGATTCTTTGGTTACCACTGATGAAACGGGGTTCAGTCGCTTTGGCACTGTTGACCCTCGCTGTTTGAACTCAATAACCGTGTGCATTTGCGGGTTGCGTCCGAGATCCCGAGCCTGCACATCCAAAACACCAAGACTGAGCTTAAACTCTGAACCCAAAGCCGTGAGAGTCGAAACCCTTTACCATCCTTTACCCAAATCACCGGAAAAGCCTAATCTCTGAAATCTGAACCCTTAAGTAGCCCCAAACACCAAAAGTCTGCCACTTGTCGATGCTGCTCTTAGGCTGTCCTTGAGGAAGTCACTGGACAGCTACGCAGTCAACTCCCGAGCTTCCTTCGCAGGGAACATGCCGAAGAGCGTGCAACGCAGCGTATACATGTTGTTTGTTCATTGATTTGTTCATTCTTGTATTTATGTATGCATCTCTTCCTGTTTATTTCAATTGTTTGTTACTTTGTCTATTTATGGTTCATCATGGTTTCTTGGCGCAGGTAAACATATAGAGATATAGTTATGTTGATGTTGGTGTGTTTACTTGCGTGTATGTAGTAAAATCAGTAACATCCAGAAGAAAGAGCAGGTGTCACGGAACGTTTTTGATTTTGTTCTGCTGCGTGTGCTCTTTTGCTGTTGTGCCCTGCAGCTGAAGCTCTGGCTAGCCAGCAACTGACTGAACGGCCCGTCCAGCAAGCAACACAAAATAACGCACCCGCAGCAAAGCAAAAAGCACCCACCGGCATCCACAACCTGATTTTGTTGCTGTTGGTGCGTGCGTATGTTTTTTTGCTGTTGGTGCGGGGGTGTGTTTGTTGCTGTTGGTGCCGGGGGGCTGCTTTTTGTTGGCAAGCGCCCACGGGCACGAACAGCAAAAAAAGCACCCCTTCCCGCACCAAGAGCCAAAACAGAAGCATTCTTACTGCTCTGCAGCGGAAGCCCCGACGAACCAGCAAGTGAGTGAACACCTGCCCGGGCCCAAACAACAAAACACACACACACACCCTCACCCGCCCCCGCACCCACAGCATGTTTCTTTTTTGCTGCTGGTGGTGCTTGTTTGCTGTTGGTGGAGGGGAGGGGCTTTTGTTGCTAAGCGCCTCTCTCGCACCAACAACAAAAAAGCACCTGCCACCTGCACCAACAGCAAACAGGCACTCTTACTGCAAGTGTCGTTAGTAGCTATAGGCTAGCAGGCTTTCCACGGTAGCTAGAAGCGCAGAACGCTCGCATGCGTCGTTGCAGCGAAGGTTCTTCAGAATGCACAGGCCGCTGAAGTGCCTGCGGCCTCCAAAGGCAAGGAGGACACCGACTGATCCGAGATAATTACCATGCAAAGGCAGCCGGTAGGTGAATGATAAATGTAGTGCCTGCTGCCATCAGAAGCCAAGCTGTGGGCACGTGGGGGAGGCTTCCTGTTTGAGAAGCACGAACGCAATTCGTTAATTGCAGGACGCAAGTCCAGCGAAACCGCAGCCAACCGGTGCGGACTCGCCGTTCTCTACTAGTTCAAGGCAGAAGCTTGACTTGGAGTGTGTGGAGACAGCGCGTGGATGCATTGCAAAGTTGCAGTTACTTGTTAAAGACGGAGAACTGCGAACTCAGTTAGCCAAGGATGTTTTTACGGGTCAAGAGCATTCAAGAGCGAAAGCTAGGGGATCGAAGACAAGCAGATACTGCCCTAGTCTTAACCGTACATCTATGCCAACTGAACATGACGCACTGGATAGAATGGAGAGCTAGGATACCAAGATCAGACAGATGATTCTGGAATCTCAACAGCAATTTCCAACTTATCGAAGTCGTAGCGGCTTCCACCAGGTTCTCTCCACCGAGCAGAAAGAGCAAGCTTTGGCCCCAAGGGCGCAGGCTGCTTCTAGCAGGCCCTAAACCCTAGACCCTAAACCCTATCGAAGTTTCGTTGAAGCCGGAAGAATGGGAGATGCACATGGCACCGAACCGAAGGCCCTAAAGGCCCCTTTTTTTATAGGAGAAACTGCGAAGTGCTCGGCAAGTTGAGGTTTCGGTCTTCCGGGCCGGGCGTGCCCACATCGGAGCAGGAGGCCAGGATCGAGAAGAGCTCGCAACACGTCGAAAACACCGCGGTGTTGTGATGACCTCTAGCAGGATCTTCGCATTTGCCTTCAGAGACGAGCTGTGCGCCTCAAGGTGAGGGCGGCGAGCTTGGAGCTGTAGTTTCGAACTAGTGGAACATCTGCAAAGCTCGCAGATTTTACAGTCGAGTCCTGTATGTAGCGGTCCTTTGCCACTAAGTAAGTAGTCTGGGTAGAATTAGTGTATGAAAAGAGTATTCTGACAAAGCCATGTAAACCACAAGCTCACCTTGCAGCAGCTGCCGAACCTCAGTAGGCTCGGCATGCAAATCTGTGTGAGCGAGATCGCCGTGTTTAGCGGCAGCGGTATAGTGACAGGAGTCGTACTTTGTCATCGTCCACGATGCGCCGCCGTCGTTAGTAGCAGCCGCTGTCGTCGCAGCATCAGGAGTCTCAAGGTATCACTAAATTCCTTCGTCGTCGTTTTCGTTCTTAGGAAGCTCCAACTGCTAGTATTAATATAGGGGCCTTAACGAATCACCTATACCATTTTGCGGGTTCCTTAATAATCTGCCCCAAAACCCTATTTTAATTGTTAAGGCCCCTATAGTATAGTACCCTTATAGATCCCTTAAAGGAACCCCCTAATGGAACCCTATTTTCATTATTTAAGGCCCCGACTGCTACTGGTAGCAAAGTGTCTCGCAGCCAGGGGGAGATCGACACCTGCGAGGAGGAAGTCCAGACTCTTCGGTCAGTTCCTCAGAGGGCCTTTCTGCAATAGTGACCCTAAACCTTAAACACCCCTTGACTGTGCTGAGACTCCTAGACCTACGGCTCGCAGGATGGGATGTGATTGTATCCGGGCTTATGGATGATTATTTTTGTTGTACGTGGCAGTTGCCGCCTACTACGATGTCCCGTCCTGCATGTCATGGTAGTACAGGTAGCAGTGAGACACATCAAGCCGTGCCTGCATTGTGCGAGTCGAAACATCCCTTGAAGGAACCCTTATAGATCCCTAAAAGAACCATTATGGATACCTTAAAGGAGCCCTTATAGATCCCCTTTAAACCCTAAACCCTGAGAACCCCTATAACCCTTGGGATCTTTGTAGTGAGTTGCAAAGAAGAATCAGACTCTACTGCACTGGGTGCAGCGACGAAGACTCCTTGTCTTTGGTGTTAGGGCATCCTGACTTTTGGACTTCGAGTGCTGTTGAAGGTGGCTACCATGTCCATGTGAATGCCAGGGTGAGTTGAGTCGCAAGCATTAGTGGGTAAACTACTCTTGAGGCGACGAGATGAAAATCAGGACGATTGCTGAGTGAAATTGACTTGCATGTTTTTGAGGTTTCAAGAAGACTCTCGGAAGGGCGGAGTCGTGAGGTTTCCACATCATGAGTCCTGCTATTCATACAGGAATACCCTATCCATCAGCCACAGAGAAAACCGGGATTCACATGGTAATTTCCAGCGAAATGCGACCTATGGTTATTTTCCTGCGAAACCACAGGCTTGAATGTGCATCCAAAAATCCAGCGNTGGTAATTTCCAGCGAAATGCGACCTATGGTTATTTTCCTGCGAAACCACAGGCTTGAATGTGCATCCAAAAATCCAGCGAAGAACCCAGCGGAATCCATTACAAAAACCCAGCGAAACAGGAGGACACACAGATTGGGTTCAGGGTTGGGAGGTTTCAAGGATTCACAGGTCTTCACAGGTCTTCACAGGTTTTCACAGGTTTTAACAGGTTTTAACAGGTCTTCACAGGTCTTCACAGGTCTTCACAGGTTTTCACAGGTCTTCACAGGTCTTCACAGGTTTTCACAGGTTTTCACAGGCTTTCACAGATTTTCACAGGTATTCACAGGTTTTCACAGGTCTTTACAGGTCTTCACAGGTTTTCACAGGTTTTCACAGGTTTTCACAGGTTTTCACAGGTTTTCACAGGTTTTCATAGGTTTTCACAGGTCTTCACAGGTCTTCACAGGTTTTCACAGGTTTTCACAGGTTTTCACAGGTTTTCACAGGTCTTCACAGGTCTTCACAGGTCTTCACAGGTCTTCACAGGTTTTCACAGGTCTTCACAGGGTTCTCACAGGTTTTCACGGGTTTTCACAGGTTTTCAAAGGACATTCAAAAATATTGAAAACCCAGCGACAGCCATTCAAAACCCAGCGAAGAGCATAATCAAAACTCAGCGAAAAGGACATTNATGAAGTTGTGGAATCGATGGAAACTTTCCAGCGCAATGGAAACTTTCCAGCGGAGCAGGTTCACATGGTAGTTTCCAGCGAAAGTGCCAGGTTTTTCCAGCGGTCGATGGTTAGGGTACTTTTACTCATCCCGTTAAACGATCTGACAGAAAGATTGATACACCATTCAGACTTCAGACTTTTCTCGGTTGTCATCTATCCAACCTCGCGAGTGGGCATTGATCCCGGCCATGCGAGAGGAAAAATCCTTGTACGCACCCTGTGATAGGATCTGCGAATGTACGGGCCGGTTTCGGGCCCATTATTCTATACATAAGGAGCCCCAACATAATGTTAGTACTTATTTGGCTCCTATATTAAGTCGTCATAGTAGCCCTTATAAACCCCTGTAAAGGAACCCTATTCTAATTATTTAAACCCCTATAGTATCATATTGTACTATAAGTGACCATAATTCTAATAAGGAACTCCCAAAATGTTACCCTAAACCCTAAACCCCAAACCGGGCCTCTTTATTACAAGTAGCCGCGAAGGCACCGCCTCTCGAGAGCTCACAGCGCCTTGCAGAGCAAGGCCCGGGCCTGGGAATGTTCGTAGGAAATACGATTCCTTAATTAAGGAGTATACCTTAAAGTATAGTAGGATCCCTAATATGATTGAAGGAATATACCTAAATTAAGGAGTATACCTTAAGGTATCGTAGGATCCCGAATATGATTTAAAGAATATCCGTTAATTACTATACTATAATTATATGTACCTTAGGGTTGCCCTCACGATACGGGTCTGGCATGACGGGTCTTGAGAGCCAAGAAGAGAAGCAGAGCCAAGCCGAAAGCGTGTGCGGGGTCCATTTGGCAGACAGATGATGCTGTAGTGAGCGAGTGGGTTGACTCACTGGACTCACTGCCCGCGGTGTGGGGCTGTCGTGCCGTGGTCGCCGATCTCGTCACTACTCAAGAGCGGGTCCGTAAGCATAATCGGTCCACAATCAGGTCGAACCGCCCAGCTAAGCAACAAGACGGGCGGAAGGGCAAGACAGCGTACCATCACGCATGATGATGCATGGTGCTGATGCATGCGCAACAAAAAACCACAGCTGTGTGCTCTCTTGCATCTTCTCCGCAGATCCCCTAGTGCATAGTCCGTCCACCCGGGAACTGCTTCACACCATCCCACAACTGCCCTTGAACAAGAGACGGACAAACTCAAGCCGTGCTCCTGCAAATGGGGTGAGTTGAGGATGAAATTGCGAGCCTTCAGACTCACTCATCCACCTTCGCATGGTAGACCTCGGCAGGGCAACGCAGGTGGGATAAGCAAAACAGCTTGGGTCTCATTAAAGCACAACAACGCGATTCTGGGGGTTTGGCATGTTTGACTTGGTTGGAGAGTTCCGTTGAGCCTTGGTCAGGAGCAGCGGCGAGTGCACTGGGAGACTCAGGCGTGTCGCAAGGAGCAGCTGTTGATCCCACGGCTACCATCGGTGCAAACACCCATTTCACGCTCCTGTGCAGAGTCACGAATCCAGCCAGAAACTGGACTGAACCAGGACTGGGGCGATGTGGATGATGTGGGCCCAGGGGCTGGGCCATGCCTGTTCGCATGGCAGGCCGCATCAGCAGCAGTCTCCAGACATGAGAAGACAAATGCGAAGCAGCCTCGGTTTGTGCGAGTTCATGCATTTTGCCTGAAATTGCTCGTGGGCATGCGCCATGCCCCATTGAAAGTGGGCAGGCCTTCCTGGATCGAAGTGCTTCCGAGGCTGGCTTCTCTTTATTGTTTTGCATGTTGACCCTTCGGGCTGTGTCAATCTATGCGAGCGGAAGGTTCAGAAGATACGGCGCATACTTCCCAAGGCCCGATCGAAGACACTTGAGGGTTGAGCATGCTTATCCTAGGCTTTTAGCCGTGCCAGGTCGCATCACGGTGAGTGACTGCCAATGCTGTCAGCTGTCAAGCCGTTCTTGGGGAATCCCCACCAGCACCGCTAACAGCCGGCACTGGTTTTTCACCTACAGACAAAAGCTGCATCCGACAGCGTTGCAAACTTGAGCAACTACTGACTGCTGCTTGCATTGGGTACTCTCCGGCTGCGTGCCATGGCCCTGTCACGGATGGCAAACATTCATGGCGTGGCTTTCAGGACAGCTCGAAGCCACGACAGAGTGCCTGGCAGTTGTGTACCCTGTCATTTCCAGGACGCTTCGCTCCATGAGCAGTTTGCAAGGCCTGGAAGTTGTCAGGTCGTGTTGTTTGCTACAGGCCTGAATCCAGCAGAGCCGATCTTGTGACGTGCTGGGCACTCAACAGGTCAGTACCGATTCTTCCAAATATGCTGTTCGCCTCAACCCCAACCTGGCATCAATTTTCCACGAACAAAGATGTTGTGGAAGGCAACAGGTTCTTTGCCTGCAGCTGCAGACACCTGTTGGGTCTTCCAGAAGGTGGGGATTGCAGCTGCTTCAATACTGCACCTTCCACACCTCCCAGTGTAAAGGATTGTTTAATCACTTTATTTTTATGAACCGCTGATAGTTGATACCTGTAGCGAAGATCAGCAAATGCAGAACCCAGGGTCAGAATCCTGAAGGGCACAGCCGTAGTGGACTTCTGAGGGAGGGCTTAGAATGTTGCATGGAAGGTTTGCTAGGCATATCATCGGCATATCTAGGCATGCTTTCATGCTGGGGAGCTCAATGTAGAATGATGTAGAATGTAGATGCCATTAAAACTTCAAGCTTCGGCAGACCTTGAAGGTGAACTGCTCGAGGCAGACGTCCGCAAGGGCTACAGGCAGCGCACCGATGTTCAATACTGCTATTGTTGTTATTGTTATAGCTGTCACTGTTGCTCTTCAGATTTCTGCCATTATTGCTATTGTGCCAATACTACGAGTGTTCTTAATTTTTGTCATGTCCATGTGACGTTAGATTTTTGAACTCTGACTCAGTTCATGCCTGGCACATGGAAGCAAAGGTAATGGAGTTGTCAGATCGACAAGCCGTCCGAGCCTTCTACGTCGGTGATTTCAATCAGATAAATGCATGGAGGCTAAGGGGTCCCTTATTCCGGGAAATGTAGGGGTCCGAAAAACGTCCCTTGTCTTCGGGAGCTCTGAAGTCGTTCCGAGACTTGAAGGCATCCCTAGTGCAGGAATGCAATTCAAGATATAGTAGGATGCCTAATATGGATATGTATATTTTATATGTATATATATATATACATATATATATATATTTATATTTATATTTATATTTATACTTATTTATGTATGTGTATATATATATGTATATTTATATATATATATATATATGTAGCCCTTAAATAATTCAGGGATTTTGGAAGATCTGTGGACTCGCAGCCAGGGCAGCTGCGCGACGTTTGCATCCCGATCGGGGAGGCAAGCGCGAGGAGTTTCAGGACGGCAGTATTGGTAATACATGGTAATACTTGTAATAGTACTTCCATTTTCTGTCCACTGCAACACACCCCGACACGACAGTCTCAGAACCAGCCCCTTACACGTATCTAAGTAGTTCTCCAATTAATTAGGGTCCGTTTGTAGGTCCCAAGAAGAGTAAACGGCACCGTTATAAAACAATGGCACTTAGTCACCTGCTACAGCCTTTTTGCATAGTATAGCTGTGCTGCAGGAAGCATAGTATAGTGTCCAGAGGTTTCGAGCGATCAGGAGCTGCAGCGGTGCTACGAGTCCGTTCTCGCAGAAGCCACCTGAGCTGACATCTACTAGTAGTCACTAGTAGTCGATGTCACATATTGCTTTTGCTGCTCCGATCCATTTGCGGGTCGCTGCACGTAGGGTTCTGTTAAAGGTGGTGATGTGAATGGCCATTTACTACGAGACCTGCCCGCATCTGCACGAGCCATTGTCAAGCAGGGTCCCCTCCAGTGTGCGAATCTTCGGTTCAGGGTTTACGCACCGCAGCCCCTGCTCAAAAAGGGCGTAAACCCTAAACATTCAGTTTTTCAGATCCAGGTTCAGCCTGCTGAGGTCAACAGGGCAAAGGATGGACAGGCACGGCATGCGTGGCTTGAGCAGATGAAGAAGGACCGGCAAATATGCCTGGCATGCGACAACTCAGGGACTGTTACTTTCCGTGCCTCTGTGACGAGTCTTGAGGACTTCGCCAACTTCAGCTGCTGCTGATCCCGCTCATTTGATACCCTGTGCCCAAAGCCGGCGAGCGTCCAGCTCGAGAGAAATTTCGCCCCAATTTCTTTGCACCGTTGCAAGTGAGGTGCCCGGACCGTATCCGCAGGCCGCCCGAGTTTAACACACCATGAGTTCGAGTCTAGAGTCTAGAGCGCACGTGCTGCAAAGACGACAGCATACGATAGAGGTAGCTCAGGGTGTTTGGGCTCCCCAGTTTAGGAGGCGTCACATCCAAACCAGAACTCAGTTCCCCCGGGACCCTTGTTTACCCATGTTATTCCCTTATAGGTGTCCTCATTTTCGTACACTTACACAATGAATGTACCCCAAAGCCTGATTCTAATCATGAAGGCCCTATATGACAGTATTACAGTACGTATGTAGTGTAATGCAACGCAAGAAAATGTACTGTATGTATGTACGTATGCATGGATGGATGGATGGATGGAGGTGTGTACGAGTGCACGTGTGTACGCGTGTACGTGTATGTGTGTACACATAAATATACAGCATATGTATACGCACTACACTTCATGCCCAAAAGTTGGAAACCCAGTAGCCTCAATCCTTAAGAGTCATGTATAGGGAATCCCAGCACTATTTGGCCTTAATCCGGTTTCCAACTTTAGGGAGTTTACTGTAGAACACCCTTCCAATTTAGGGGCCTGATAATTAGAGTAGGGCTTTGGGGCCCATTATACTATACTTAGAATAAGGAACCCCCCTGTTCTGACTATGAAGGCCCCTACGTTAAGCAAAGCCCTCCTCCCTGGTCCAGGATCCTGGCCGTGAAATCGAGGCCTACGCAGCTCACCGGGCCGAGCTGTCCACTGCGCTCGCCGAGGCCCTCATTTTGGTTTAGGGGGCATTAAGGGTTTAGGGATTAGGCGGGGGTCAGTGAAGCTGCTAGGGCTGCTTGCTCCAACTCCGGGCGAAGTGGAAAGCCTGTGCAAAAAAGGGGGGGGGTTAGGGTTATTATTCTGGTTCAGGGTTTAGTGGGCTGCTGCTTTCGTGAAACTCGAGGCTTCTTCTTAAAGGCTCGAAGCCGAAACAAGAGTCCGTACTCCTGTTTGATGGTGTTGTAATGTGGGGTTGGGGGAGGCATTCGGGATATCAACAAGATGATGAAATCCATCTTCCTCGCAATTATCATGGGATCATCTGTTGATCGCGATGATGACCATGATGGTTGCTTCTGTTGCTGCTGGCGTGGCTACCTTACTTAACCTTGGTTTCGAAGTTGCGGGCCTCCGTTAAGAGTGAGCTGCTTCTTGAGCCTAATTCATCGCGGGGGCGAAGATTGCAGTGTCTGCCTTGCAAAGCTGATGAACCTGCTCAGTGCCACGTCGCATTTCAGGCGCAGGAGCAGCTTCAGAGCACGAAATCGGAGATGGAGCAGGACGAGGCTTTCAGCTCAGAGTTCTGCGCAGGTCCCACAGATCCACGGGTACGCGTCCACCATGTGCAAGCTGTATACGTGATAGGGGCGTAGTGACTGCTCAGTGCTCTGTGAATGAATGGGACTTTGCGGCTGAAAGTGCTCAAAAACCGAACTAATCAACAGATCAACTTCGGTTGATACACGATCGGACCATGGGTGTTACTGGATGGTTGTGCTTTTCATCGGCACTGGCTGCGCTAGCGGCTGGTGCTGAAGCTTGGCTGTCAAGAACGACAGATCGGCTCCTTACTGCAGGGCATGCGCACACACGAGGTAGGCCTGGCCATACATCGAGCCCAGCGACACGAATGTGTTGCTTACCGTATGAGTCATGCGAGCATGCATGCACTTCCTTGCTGTGGGAGCTTTGCCAAGTTCCGTTGTGCTTCAGTAGGGGGGCTGGATGCGACTTCGACAAAATGCGTTAATCGTTCGGCTGATACTGGGCTTTGAGCCGGGGTCAATAGGTTCAAGATGTTGGTTATTCGGTTATTCTGCGAAGTGGCAACCGGCCCTCTATACTCAGGCTGTGGGTAGCTTTATGTGTGCGTGCTTGATTCTACCAGTGAGCAGCAAAACCAGTCTTGTTCTAAATGCCTGTCGCCACAGCCGAGTATGCGAAGGCCATGCTACTAAACATTGAAGTATCAATTCATGCCGCCTGTCAAGCGACTCAAAAGATATGACATTGGTACGGTAGGGGTGTCAAGTTTTGCCGAGTGATAATTAGTGACACCATCAAATCGGCATCATGCACATAGCTGTGTAGAAGTCGTGGCTGCTTGCCCCAGCATGCGCCGTATCAACGCAGTCGTCGCGGCTTGCCCGAGTTCACAGCATCTAAGGCACAGGGAGACTGCACAGCACAGGGCCCGAACAGATGTCCCGGCACCTCCGGGACGTGTCTTTGCCAGCATAAGTTAGCCTCAAAACAACCCGGTATCCCGAAGCACAGAGCCAACAGTGTCTATCCGTGAAGCTAAAACTGCGAGGGGTCACTCACTCTTGCAGGCTCTGCACACATCAATCCGCATACCCTGGTGCGATCTACGGAAAGCATCATACGAACTGAAAATGGGCGCCTTAATTACCTCAATGGGGTTTCGTGTGTGGCTAAAAAGGGTGAGTTCTCGGTTTTTCGAGGGTGCACTTTCGACGCAAGTTCTGATCAAAGCGAGCCCCTTCGGGCGACAAGGATCGCCCGATGTTCTGCCAATCGAGATGTTGTTGGCATTTGTTGGCTCTTAGTCTTGTGATTCGTAATATAGGGGCTTAAAGAATTTCCCACACTATTTTGGGGGTTCCTTATTATAAGTATAATATAATTGGACAACACTCACCTCTATCGCCGAGTTTCAAGTGTTGCCAGAAATCGAGCACTTTGGGTAGCAGTTAGTCATAAGCCAAGCCGTAAAACCCGTAAGCGCTCCTGACACGGTCGGTGCAGACGGGACCCTTTGTGGACCCTGCGCTTGCAAAAAAAATAATGGGCCCCCAAACCCTTTACAGTACCCTTATAGTAACCCGTATAGACCCCTTTAAAGGGAACCCTATTCTAATTATTAGGGCCCCTATATTACTTATTTCGGCAGCCGAATGTCCTATTCCTGCAAGCAACTTCCCAGGCCTGTGTCCATTTTCTGCTTGGGGTCAGCAGGCTGCGGGGATCGAAAAGAGAGATGAACCTAGGAGTCTCACAAGTAATTTATATATATATATATGGGCGGCTTTTAAACTTATACCATAATTATAATAAGGACACCCCCCCGTAAAAATAACATAATATAGGGGCTTTTGAACTTATATCATAATTATAATTTAATAAGGACCCCCCCCCAAAAAAAATAAAATAATCTAGTATATGTGATTATTAGATCCCGACAAAATCGAGGTCCTGGTTGCAGATGAAGGGCATATCACGCCGATCTCAAGTCGGCGGCTGCTTGGATGGCAGGGCTCCAGGGTTTCAGGGGCCCGAATTTAGGGGTTTAGGGTTTAGGGATACAGTACTTCTTAGATATGGGAGTTTCCGAAAATAGGGGACCCTAATATAGAGTACCCTAGTAGGGTCCTTATTATCAGGACCCCAAAATTTGGTACCCCGAATTTTCGGAAACTCCCATATACCCAAGGTGCTTGTACAGGGCCATACAGGATTTTGGGGGCTCAATTTCGAGGCCGGAGCTGAGAAATGGTCTTCCGAGTCCCGTGTGCCTGGCCTGGAGTGTCTCAGTGTGGGCATGGAAACCGTAGCATTAGAATGGATGCTGCGGAAGCAGAGATTCATTAAGACAGACATGGCAAAATCAATCTTGATGTGCCATGGCTCGCGCAGACCTCGCCAAACAACCCGATGAGGCTTCGAGCGAAGCATGATGCTAGTTGTGGCGGTGGTTCCGATAACCTCGCTCGCATTCTACTCTATGCGGCGCTGACTACTTTAAGACTTTGAACACCTACTCAGCTTTTCTTACAGTTCCCAGCACATCACTAACCGCAGCAAGTCCTGGGTATAAGGATGCTCCTGCTCGGTGTGACATGGTGTGACGATTGTTTGTGTGTGGTGTTCTGGTGTCTTCTCGGCTTGCATGCATAGATTCCAAGTGCAAGCGCCGAAATCCGAAACCTCAGAACCGCAAGAGTTCCCCTTACAAAGCTTGAAAAAGACCGTTTACATCCGAGGACAGGAAGAGCCCGAGTTCTTTCCTGTTCACGGCGGGGTTGACAAGTCCTGCACCGGGCTACTTTGCATTGATATAGGGGTTCCTGAATAATTCGGGGCACATTCTAAAGGGATTCACACAAGTAGATAGTAAGAGTATGTATCATATATCATATAAGGGACTTACAATCGTGTTTTGGGCTGGCACATGTTGTAATGTTGGAGGTTCCTGGAGCACGACAGAGTATTTCGGAAAGAAGCAGCACATTGACATGTCCACACTTTCAGAAAGGCAGTTCGGTTGATCGCAATGCTCTCCGACGACATTCCTTCAATAGTTGCCCACCTCAAGGTGCTACACAGTGATGTTAGGTTTGGGAATATCGTGGGCTGTTCTGATATGATTTTGCTTCTGGCGGGCAGGCTGCTGACTGCATTCATTTCGGCATGCCTCGGGCTACGAATGCAATGCGAAGGCCACCTCCAAATATGTATACATACATGCATACGCTCATGCAGACATGCATACATGCAACGTTTTTCCATGTGTTCATTCGTGTATCTACCTGTGAAAACAGAATGAAACAGGTGTAGGTAGACGGACAAGTAGGTCGAAAGGTGGCATAAAACAAATCATGCTCTATTGTATGTGCGCCTATGTACATTTACGCCTGTATACATATGTATGCAATCATGTTGTCGAAAAACAGACAAGTCAAGCAGTAGGCTTCTCAAAGGCAAGGTTTTTTGTTCGGATGAGGCACACAAAGGCTTTCCAGGTAACACACGAGGCAATCTCGTCAAAGTACACGCGCTCCTGCACTCACTTGTGTGCACATAGATTCATAGAATCACAGACACATCGGTACAAAGATACGCCTGCAGAACCGCAAGTTGCGCATGGAGAAAGAAAGGCCTTCGACCATCTCTGCCACGGATTCGAGCAAGGAGACTGCGGCAGCTTGGCACGAAGGGGTGCTGATCGCAGAACGCATTGCTTGCACTGTGCATGTTGGTACAGACGCGCCATTTACTGCTATCCCACTAGGATCCCACCAAGTACCAGATATCCAAAAAAACCCTTTACTTTACAAATCTCAGGAAAGGAGCTTGGAGGATTGCAAGAATCGCTGTTTGGCCACTCCTGACTGCAAGGCCAGGTTTCGGCTTTTGGCTGTCGCAGCACCTGAAGACACCACCCCATCCAGAAGCGAGAGAAGCTGTGCCTAAGCCCACAACTATCTCATCTCCGCTGTCCCCCTGCGATTCGCTCTTGTTGAGAGAACCTCTCGTGGCACGTCTAGTGCTTTTGTTATTTGTGCTGTCACTGCCGAGGGCGGCACTGTACTGCACATGTAGCCAATCTTGGGCCAGGGCCTTGACTGGAGCGGTAGCCGTGGCTTGACTGCAGACTTGCATCGAATGCAGGCCTGAGGGCCGGCAAGTGTTGGGAACAGCTGTGGAACTTTCCTGCTGTGCCATGAACAGCCGATTAAATTCTTTTGTAACTAGATGAGCTGCAGATCTGTGACCCAGGCTGCCGCGTCTGGACGCAACACATCAGCGGCAGCCTTCATAGCTCAGGCGGCTGCAGAGGGGGGGAAGGGTCCCGAGCTCGAGACTCGAGACCCGACATCAATGCACACCCGACCACGGACTGAACAGCTCAACGCAAAGAGATAGTGGAAACGGCACATAATTACTCTAGAGTTTGTCTTTAGCCTAAAACCTGCAAGATGCGGATTCACACGGACAAGCCGCAGATGCTCCACCTTTACGCAGCTGGTGCTCGAAGATACAGAGTTAGAGCAACATCCTGCACTCCACGAGAATTGTTTGGATCCCCTACAAACAGGTTCTTTCTGAAAGCAGAACGGTCTCAGTCGTACCGGTACAGGACCACTAGAAGCCCTGCCCCTGCAAGAGTATTCGGTATACTGCACTCCCTCGCTCAACCCTCTGCTGCCATGGGTCAGAGCTCCGGTAGCACGGCAACTGCTGTCCTGGGCCGGCTGAGAGGGCAGGACGACGATGACTGCTGCGCTCCGGACAAGCACAAAGCCAGGCGCGCGCCACTCAGAAACACCCGAATCGTGACCCGATTCGAAGGCAGCGAAGGTTCGGACTCCGTCTTCGAGATGGCTTTCGATGTGGCGGAAGGAGCTACGGCTCACTCGCTGCTTCAGGAGCTGCAAGGCAAGCTCGCGGCAGAGCGTCCAGAGGCACCGCGAGTGATTGGGCTGAGGGTCTTGCGCACAGCTCAGCAGGAGGCACAGGCGCTGAACCCTTCTGCGATTGCTGCCGCCTGTGGGTCTCTGTGCGGCAAGGAAGCGTTGCAGGGAGATGAGCTCATTTTGGACTATGACATTCCCCTTGAGGAGGCGCTGGGGGACGGTGAGTGCTTCGAGGCCGTGTTCGAGGTTCCAGGAGACTCAACAACATCTCGGGCATCGCAGCACGCTGCCAGCAAGGGCTTTGCAGAAGGGGCGCGCAACGCCATCCAGGACTTCGACATTGTGCGTGTCGTTGGAGTCGGTGGATCGGGGCGCGTACTGCAGGCACGGCATAAGCCGACTGGGAAGTTCCGAGCCGTAAAGGTCATGAGCAAGGAGCGTCTGTTCCAGCAGGAGCAACGGCTTCAGCGGGTCATCACAGAGAAGCGCATTCTCGCGCGACTGCAGCATCCGTTCGTCGTCTCTTTGCATTGGGCGTTTCAAACCACCACACACCTCTTCCTGGTTCTCGACTTCTGCGGAGGTGGAGAGCTGTTTTTCCACATGCTGCATCGGGGCCGATTCGAAGATGCTGACGGCAAGTTCTACTTTTGTGAGATCTTGCTGGGACTGGAGTACTTGCACTCCCAGCAGATTTTATATCGCGATCTCAAGCCAGAGAATTGCTTGCTGGACGATGAGGGCCACATACGGCTCACCGACTTTGGATTGTCTAAGGACAACCTGACCAACTCCGCACTCTTCACATCCTTTGTGGGAACCGCCGGCTACCTGAGTCCTGAGATGGTTGCAAGACAAGGCCATGGCCTCCCCCTGGACTACTACTGCCTTGGCTGTTTGCTGTACTGCCTTCTGACCGGCTCCCTGCCGCACTACGAGGGTGACTACAAGGTCATGATCCAGAAGCGTGTGAAGGGCGAGCCCGTCCAGTTTCCGCCTTGGGTAAGCCAGGATGCACAAACTCTCCTTGTGGGTTTGCTGCAGCCAGATCCAGCAGATCGCATTGGCACCAAGCTCGGCGCATTGGAGGTCAAAGAAGAAGCTTGGGTCGGCGAGGTGGACTGGAACAAGGTCTACAGAAGAGTGCCACAAGATTGCTTTCCGAACTTTCCGCCGGTGAAGCTGGGTTCTTGTTCAGCCCGCAGAAGAAGCTACCGTAGTAGGAACAGCCTATGATCCCCATCATGGTGCCATAGAATCGCCATAGAACCTAAAATCTAACACCTAAAAGCCTAAAACCCTATCACAAACACAGCATTCGTGAATCGAAATCTAGAACGATTTCATAAGTCTTTATGGCCCTAAACCCGAAACCCTAAACCCTACCCTTGGTCTGCGGTACAACTGCTTCATCTTGTTTTGACACTCCGGGATAGTACAGTTCCACTCAGCTGACCTCGAACCATATGCCTCGCTTGGATTGTCCGAGTGTGAGCGCCGAAACCCCAAACCCGAAACTCTAACCTGAAACCCTATTAAAAACAAAACAGTAAATACTCGTAAGCTAAAACGGCTTCATAAGTCTTTATGGCCCTAAACCCTAAACCCTCAAATCTAAATAACCCTAAACCCTAAATCCTAAATAACCCTAAACTCACTCACTCACTCACGCGCAATACAGTCCCTCGGGTCCGGAGCGAAACATGCAAAAACTCCAAAAACGTGCTCACTATGAGCAGCGCAGGGAAGAACAGAAACCTAGCAAGAAAACTGTGCAGAAGGCCCCCCCGAGCTCGACCCCATCGCGGAGGGAGCTCAAACGGGCAGAGCAGCAAACAGCTAAACCCGAGACAGCGGTCGCCCCTGACAGCACAAGGCAAAGACCGGCAACACCGCTGTTTGGAAAAGAGCTCTACGCTGCAGCAACAAGTGGGCCCCAGCTTCGGAGGCACCACGCAAGAAACGCGCTTGGCCAAGCAGGCACGCTGCCGGTAAACAAGATTAAGGACGGATGCGTGGACGAAAAGTCAACATCTGAAACCACAGCCTCACCGATGAGTGCCTGACCCCAGTCAAAGGACTCAGCCGACGAAGTTGTTGACGGTACATGTGCCACCCGAAGAGAACAGGAACCCCAGCAGTCCCTTGGCNTGACCCCAGTCAAAGGACTCAGCCGACGAAGTTGTTGACGGTACATGTGCCACCCGAAGAGAACAGGAACCCCAGCAGTCCCTTGGCGTGTGCGAGCTATCCCACACCGCGGCCATGGAGACTACGAAGCCAGACCCAGAGCCTGCGGCATCAGCAGTAAGGGGATGCCTAACAGGCAGCAGCAAGAGGAGCTGACCACCAGGATCTAAAGTGAGCCATGAGCCGTATACCACAGCACAGGCTACGAAAGTTGCTCGCCGCGGATT
>BGNK01001157.1:98528-116338 GCA_003297005.1 Symbiodinium sp. clade A Y106 | reverse complement strand
CCCTAAGCCCTAAACCGTGAGCCCCAAACCTTGAGCCCGAAGCCCTGGAGCCCAAAGCCTTAAACCTTGAGCCCTAAAGCCTTAAGCCCTAAAGCTTAAGCCCTAAACCCCTAAACCCTCAAGCTCTGGTCTCTTCGGCTTGATTAGTACGGCTGTAGTCTTTGGCTCTATTAAAACACATACAAATCTAGGCCCCCCCTAATGTTGCCCCTTTTAAATTGAATGTGGGGCTCGAAACCNTTTGGCTCTATTAAAACACATACAAATCTAGGCCCCCCCTAATGTTGCCCCTTTTAAATTGAATGTGGGGCTCGAAACCGCGAAATCCCGGGGGCCGGGAGTTTTAATATTAGGGGGGGCTTTAATATTAGGGGGAAGGGATTATGTAGATCGGTATACATATACATGACAGACATACCTACGTACATGTACTTATTGATATCTGAGTGTGTGTGTGTGAGTGTGCGTCTGTGTGTATATGTATATATATATATATAGAGGTGTGTGTGTGTGTGCGTGTGTGAATTTACGTTATGCCGTATATTGTTACATCGTATCAATTCGTTGCATTGGTTTTGTGTTATGTATTGGTTTTGTGTTATGTTGTAATTTGTGTTATAATCTGTTATATTGCATTACATTGTACCTTATTGTATCAGGTTATGTCATATGATGCTACATTATAAATATTTGATGTAGTATGTTATGTTATACCGCCCAAGTATGAAGAACATGTATATATGTATGTATACAACCAGACCTGAATCTAGACACATGGTCCCACTTTGGTCTGATGTTTGAAAGCCTATAAATCCAAACTCCTGAATGTGGGTTTCGGATGATTTCTGTCGAGCAAAGGTTAGACCCCAAACCCCAGCTCCTTCGCCTCATCTCTGAGGACGTGTCTGTCCTGCAGAACTTTGTGGCAGTGAATGGCGGCCACGGCCAAAGTTGCCGGGGCAAGCATGCCTTCGACAAGGAGGAACCCAAGCACATTCACATTCCCCAATTCGACAATGATTACGGAAACGGCTACGGGCATGACTACTTTCAGCAACTAGAGTCGTGGTAGTTATGGCCAGGTGCAGTACCGGTCCTGATGGCAGTAATCACCGTCATCCCAGCCAGACATTCCACAAACGCAGTTGCTCATCTTGCAGACTGAGCAAAGGTGCAGTTGTGACCACCCAGAAAATTTGGTATTTTAGTCAGACCACAAACCCTTTTTATCCTTTGATGTCGTGCGAGTTGTAGTCCAGTCAATGTGCTTGTGGACCGAGAGACCTCGTCTGGCAGCGTCCGAGTTGCGAGAGCGTAAACCCTAAACCTGGATTGTTCGAGTGTGAGCGCCGAAGGCTTGATTTAGGGGCTTAAAATAATTAGCAGTACTATTTATGGGTTTCTTATTATAAATATAGTATCATGGGCCCGAAAACCCTATTCTAATTATTAAGATTAAGGCCCCTACAGTAGCCCTAAACAGGCGGCCTACTACACGGCCAGCGCGGCCGGCTCACTTGAGGAATGCAAAGCTGCGTGCGTGCAGCATCCGGCATGCCAGGCGGCTTCGTTCCCAAAAGCCTAGGGCAAAGACTCTAAGACTGTAGATCCTAAGATTTGCAAAGAGCCTCTAAGAACCCTAGAATGCAAGGGCAGGTCTGTTCTCCTCACGGTTACGAGTAATTGCGTTCCGAGTTGGGGGTCGCAGGTTCCGGACAGAACAGTTGGACATGGTTTGCAGTTTCAGGGGCCGGGAGGTGCCCCGAGGGGCCGGAGGTGCAGTGCAGTTCAGGGACTAGGGCTTGGATTCATAATTGTGCTGCTCAGCTTAACTTCAATCCGCACACCCTCCATATCTAAACGCCAAACCGCCTGAGCCCCAACAAAGAGCAACACAAATCTGCGTTCAATCTCCCTAAAAAGACATAATCCCAGAAGACTCCGAAAAGCTCCTAAGCTGAACCCCCAAACTCCGAAAGCAGCAGGGTATCAGTTTCGCCAGCTCTGGCAGCTGCGAAGTTTGGACACGACCGGAAGGACTTCCTTGTAAGAGTTTGGTAGGGGTTTAGGGTGTAGGCTCATATATGCTTTAGGGGTTCAGGGAGCTTTAGGGGTTCAGGGAGGGGTTTAAAATTTAAAGTAAAGGGCGTAGGCGCAAGGCTTCCAGTTTCCTGTTGAGTGTTAAGGGCTTAGGGCTTGCTAGGGATCCTCTCTCTGTGTTTTTGTTTTTGAGGTGGCCCCCCCTTGAGAAAAGCGTGGACCTCTTAGATCCCCAGTACCCAACCTTTAAACCTTCTTGGGTTCTTGTAGTTTAGTAGGAATCGGAAAGTTTAAGCTTTTATTTCTGTGGCTTATTGGGCTAGGAAGAACTGCAGATAAAGCTGAACCTTCCTTCAGGCGATGGCGCAAGTCCTGATGAAAAAAAAGGTTTATAAGGGAGTTTCCGAAAATAGGGGAGCCCAATATAGCACCCCAGATGGTAGGATCCTTGTTATAGGGACCCCCAAAAAAGGTACCCCTAATTCTCGGAAACTACCATAATGACCAAGTCAGGGTCATTGAAAGTTTTCTGTGTGTATGAGCTTTACACGTGTGCACACCTACAGGTGTTTTGAGTTTGTTGTACAGCTGTTCACCTTTCTGTACTCAAGCGTGTCTATCTTCACCGACGACCCAAGACTAACTTGTTGAGCCGGAGCCCTGTCCATAAGAAGGATGGGACCCAAATGGCAAGCCAATGCGCAGGAATCGAGGCCACCGCCGAGGACGACGACTCGGTGTGCCTCAAGGCGTCGGCATAGTCCGGAACACTTACTTAAACACAAGGAGCTACAATTAAAATAGATGCCTTGAACACGCACCTGATGCCGCCCCATCGTCACCCTGGGTAGATCATTGTGCAGAAAGCAGGGCTGTGAAAGGGCGATCTTCCGCAAAAGGCACGGCACCATAGAAATTGCTCAGGGCCTTTGCTCTACGCGGCCATGTGCGTATCCATATAGTACATACTTTCGCGTATAGCTGCACTAATTATACAAGAAACCTGCAAGGTTTCAGTGTGTTCAGCATATAGTAGGTGCATGCATCCTCAGGGTTCGGGCCTAGGAATGGTCTTGAGTATTTCCCAGAGATGGGCCAGGCCAAGATTTGAAAAGGAAGCTCAACTATGTCTTCTTTCGCTGTTCTGTATTCATGCAGCGGCGCGAAAGTATGGGCTGTATAGAGGTAATGTAGGGGCCTTAATAATTAGAATAGGGTTTTGCGGGTTCCCTTACTATAATTATAACATAATATACCCAAAACCCTATTCTGATTATTAAGGCCCCTATATCACCTGCTTTATGCCCTAGAAACCGAGACCAGAGGTGCCCACAGAGACGACGACCACAACGCCGCCAACCACGACAAGTGGCTCCAAGTGGAAAGACTGGGAGGTTTTCTGGGGTATGAACTGCCCCTCAGCTCATCTTGGCAAGCTTTAAGAAGCATTTTGCGGTTGTCTGGGGCTTGAGGATTCTTTCTGTACATGTTGACATGCACCCTGGACTCCGAACTTCAAGCTTGCTATGGAGTTACGACAACTATTGTACCCTTATAGATCCCTTGTAGTAACCCCTTTAGTCCCCTTTAAAGGAACCCTATGAAACCCTATTCTAATTATTAAAGCCCCCTATCGTAATTAGAAAGACTGTCAGGTTGGAAGCACCATGGAGCGGACGAGTTTGACACCGACCCCTTGCTGGGGCAGTACACTCTGCAGGAATGCCAGGAAGCCTGTCTCCAGGACGCTGAAGAGAGCAGGGGCACCGAAGTAATGTAGGGGCCTAAGTAATTGCCGATTCTATTTTGGGGGCTCCTGCTTATGAATATAGTACAGCGGGCCCCAAAGCCCTATGCGAAAAAAAAGACCCCTATATGAGTTATTAGGGTTAAAGAGAGAAGGGTGCTTGCGTCGGCGATGTGCAGGAGCCTGAATGCCAAGGGGTCGTCATGCCACAGGGCGATGAACATGCGTCCAAGAAGACGTGTTGGCTGCGGAAGCATCTCGACTTTGCTTTGCCGAGGTTCGCAAACGTCCCGGCGGGTAGGTATTGAAGAGCAGATGCCGACTTGACCCTAAAGCCTCAGAAGTTTGCACCCAGGAACGTGCACAAAGAAAAGTGCCGGCAAGGCCCGCGGAACTTCGGGCATTGCTTCTGACTTTGTAGAGATGCCACCCAAACTCCGCGGATGTAATTTGGAGCCGCGGAAGGGTGGCGACTAGCAAAGAACGGCAGTGTGCCACAAAAGCAATACAGACAGACCCGAGTTCCTCGTGAATGCTGGCAGGCCACCCTTTCAACTTCTGGTTGCGGCCCGGAGTTCAGCTGCAACGCGCAGGGCCGCTTGGTGCATCCGGCAATCGCAGGAGTTGCACCATGCAGCCATTTTTGTAAGCGGACGCTTTCCGGAAGACGCTCGTATTGCGGGAGCAGTCGAAAGAGGTGTAACAAAGCAGGGCAGCCAGCCAGCCTTGCCTGAACTCCTCTAAGTCCAACCAGCGAAGCCGCCTGCTGTGCGGCTTTCGAGTCGTGGCCGAACACCGACAAGGTGAAATGCAGCTTGTCGGCAACATCTAAGCCCATAAGCCTCAGGGACTCAGATAGCAAGCCTACGGTATCGTGAACACGCACAAGAACGAGAACCAGAACAAGAACAATAACACGAAACGACAACGACAACATGAACAATAACAAGAGCACCAACACCAACACTGTATAGAGGAGTGAGCCAGTAACAGACCCTGCATCGTGGTTCGCCCTTGCCAGGCGGGAGGCAAACCACCAACACCAACACTACTGCTACTGCTCACTCCTCCTCCTCTTCGTCCTCCCCCCCTCCTCCTCCTCCTCCTACTACTACTACTACTAATACTACTTACCACTACCAATGCCATCGGTCATCGGGGTCACTGCTACTACCGGTACTACGACACTCTTCGCTGGTGCTAATAGACCAGTCTGTACTAATGATGATGGCGGCTGGGTACATAAAACCAGTCTCACTATGATCAATATGTCAAGGTCGCAGTCAGTGATGCTGTGGTGCTGTTGATGGTGGTTTTAGCGGCGTGACGGTGGTGGTGGTGGTGGTGGTGGTGATTGCGACGCCCATGGATTCGAAGCAGACTTCGGTGCCGGTGTCAGATTTTGGGTTCCTGCGTCGCCGTCGTTGTTCGTAGTCTTTCATTTTGGAATGTTTTGCACGTTTCGGCACGTTTCGAACAACTTCCCAGGCTCGGGATGCATGGCCCTGGTTGAAGCGGCCCCTTTCGGCGGCAGATGCGATCCTTTCCTTGACCGTCAGTGCAGTGCGTACCGATCCGTCATGTAGCTCCTATAGAGCAGAACCTAGCCTGCCGCCGTCTTATGTGCTAAGGACAAGTACTGCGAAAGCTTCGGCCACGTCTGTTACCAAGCAGCCGAAGAAGTGAATGAAAACTGCTGCTTGACTGCACTTCTAGCTTCGGCTTTCGGAATCACTCACAGCACAGTGTTTGCATGTCGATCGGAGGTGCCGTCAAGTTCACTTCCAGACTCCTGGTTGCATTCGGTGCTTCGGTGCCGCCCTGTTACAAGCGAAACAAGCTACTACATTCGTTTTAATCGTTCCTATGGCACAATACCGTACCGACATGTACTAGCATTTGAGCGATCGTGACTTGCCTCGGCCGTGTGCCAGGATGCGATGTGGCCATCACTGGTACGAGCGATATGCTTTGCACTTGCCGCCATCCGCAGTCGGAGCCCTGCCTGAAGAGATAGAAAACGGCGAAGAATAAGAACAGCCCTGTCATAACTGTGCTGAAGCACAAAGGAAATGACATGATCCAAAATGGCGATAGCGGTGGCATTATGTGTAACTGTTTCTGGCCTCTTGACATCTGCCTTGCAGTAGTGCGGCACACAACATGCACTCCGGGGTCGCGCCTTGGTGCAACTTTGTCCTAACCTTATTGGCATAGGCGGCATAGGGTTCCGTCCATTGGGCATGCTAGGCTTTAACTTGTAGGTGCTATGGCTTTAGTAGTAAAGTGCCAAAGAGCAGATCCACAAATGCCACAGTCGATGCACTTCAGAGATGGTGTTGCAGAAACGATCATCGAACCGACATGCAGTTCCCTCAGTCAGCTGTTGTGACAGCGTAAACGGACCTTTATTAATATAGTACCCTAAATAGTAGGATCCCCATTATAAGTACCCCAAGATCAGGTACCCCCTAATTTTCGGAAACCCCAAACCCTAAACCCTTTATAGAACCCTTATGGATCCCTTTAAGGAACCCTTAAGATCCCTTTAAAGGTACCCCTAATTTTCGGAACCTCTAAACCCTAAACCCTTTATAGAACCCGTATAGTACCCCTTTAAAGGAACCTTAAGGTACCCCCGATTCGATTTTCGGAAACCGCCCAGATGGATGAACCCAAGTGCGATTGGCCGGTGCCGGAGCCGCTCCCCCCAGTGCCGGGCCCCGATGCGTGCTGCCGAAATCCGAGCCAATGGCCTTCCGTGGCTTTGCGGAAAAGCTTAGAGTTTAGGGTTTAGGGTTTGGAGGGGGTTTTTGGCGCATCTTGAGGCGATGTCATTATGTTCCCGGACAGGTAGGTTTGTAAGGGTTTTGGTGGTGTTTGGTTGACAGTAGATGTTTTGGTACACAAGAGAGCACGACAACAAGAAGGCAGCGGAAAGTACCTCAGTAGTCGCATAAGATATGCTCCTTGTCATTGCTGGTGTGCTACCCCGTGAAGTCCAGCTTGCAAGGCTTGACATCGGGATTTTCATATCAATGCGATGCCTTCCAGCGTCTCAAGCTAGGAGCCCCTTTTCTGTTGCGAATATCGCATCTGGTGCATTAAAGCCGGGTGCGGCTGAGAGAGTGTTAATGCGGACCGTAATTGTTGATGAGCGGCGTCGGGAGTTTTAGCATTCTACTTGACAGACTGGGGAGATCGTGTTCGACTTTCATTGAAAGAGTGATGAGGCTCCGGGATCTGAACTGATGAAACATTCACACTTTTCATCTCTGGCAGAGGGTGATTTTTTGCATGATGGCTGGCAGAGCTCCATGTTTGGGGCTGAGAAGGCAGTTGCTGAACTTGGTTTTCGTGGCTCAACCAGGGTCGCAATGCCCGCTAAGGTGGACAATGGAGTCACATGCGACGATTGCATGGCCCTCGTGGTGACCGCCCCCTATGGTAATCGCTGCGACAAGTACTGTGAAAGTTTCGACCACGTGTGTGTAGCCGCGGCGGAGGAGCAGAACGAGAACTGTGCGATACAGTACACTAAGCGCTGCGATGAGCCCATCGAAGGCACCTCGGACATGTTGTGCAAATGTGTCAAGAAGAACGCCCCGCCGTTTTGCCCGGCTCCTCCGGCTCCGCCTGCACCAACGCCCGAGCCTACGCCTTCTCCTGATGCGAGAATTCAGGTGGTTGGAGCCGAAGCTGAAATTGCAAACATGTCTTAGTTGAGTTACTGCCCTCCGTGCGTCGTGCTCACTCGCCAAAACCCTATACACCTCCCCCTGGAATGTGCATGTTGAGAGAACCATAGGGCCTTGTGTTGCCGTGTCTATATCTTCTGAGGAAACCAGTTGCTCGTTGACGGCAAGCCGCTACACCTCAAGGGCGTAGCTTGGAATCCAGTTCCCAAAGGAGGCCGGCACCCCCAAGACCTGGACTTTGCTCGCTTCGTGGAGGAGGCTCGGGTCTTTACCCTTGACTCTCTGTAACATTTTGCCAACATAGACAAGATAAGACCGAACAACGAACATACGTGTCTCAATAATGAACTTTCTTAGTTCTGGGGCATCCAGAGTGTGTTCAGTGTTATCGATTGCATACACATACACAGATACCCATACACAGACCTACATGTATATTATGTATATAGACATATGTAGACATCTATGCAGATTGATGTAGAACCGATGCAAAAGATCTGTAGCTGCTCACGCGTGCAGGATTCGCAAATTATGCAGAGCATGGGCATCAATGCCGCACCTCGGCCCAACATTGGTGTAGTGTACGGAGCTTCCCTGGTTGCTGATACCAAGATATGCCATAGGATATGAAGACATGTTTTGTTTATGCAGGGCCGGCTCAGGTAGGCCTGTAGAGGAATCACAGTTTCAAGAGGGATCAAGCCTAAACCCTAAACCCTGCAATGCGGGCTTCGTCTTTGCCAAGTAGGAGGGAAAAAAACCCTAAACCTTAAGAGTACCAGGTCCGCACATACGAGCCCATCACCGAGACATGGATCCTGGACACGCTTTGGAGCCGAGGCCTTCCAAGAGACGCACGAAGAATTTCTATCCGAGTCGAGGTATGATAAGGGAGTTTCCGAAAATTGGAGGTACCTTCTTTTTGGGGCCCTTATATAATATTATATAATAGGGGTCCTACTATTTAGGGTACTATATTACTAGTAGGGTCCCCTATTTTCGGAAACTCCCATATGTCTATCTACCTTCGAATCGAAAGCTGCGTCTTCATGTAATCGGTTTAGGATAACTGGAGCCTGTACTCCTTCAGGCATTTGGGTTGTGAACAGCGTCTACAACTGGGGCGGTGCCTCGGCGAGAGATGCTGCAAATCCCGTGAAGGCCGTGAAGGCCTGCGACACTTCCGAAAATGAGGAGTACCTTATTTTGGGGTCCTCATAATCAGGATCCTTCGAATTTAAGGTAGTATATTCGGGTCCCCTATTTTCGGAAACTCCCACATGCTCTCGGTCTGAAGTGCAATGCCGGGCTTGTCAAAGGCAGATGCATGTGCACAGACACGTGCCTGTGCGATTTGTAACTGGGATTGCGCATGTATTCAGATTAGCCGGCCAGCAACCATGGCAGAGATGCATCTTTGATGATGATGGTACATATAATATTTACACCACCACATTCACATCTTCCCTACTCAGAAGTACGCACCTGATAATATGTGCTTATGTACTGACACGTGGGTGACTCTGGCACACGACAGATGAATAAAATTGGTTGCATATACCTGCGCATACAGAGAAACACACATACATGTGCGCCCCGACACATCCGTAAATACACGTGCACACACACATACATACGTGGATGCGTGCATACATCCTGCCATGCATGCATGTATGAATGTATGCATACACATGAAGCACTTTCCCAAGCACGGGTAGGTAGGTAAGTACGATACTATGAGAACTAGGATGCAAAACCGCTGTATCTGTGTCGTGTAGTCCCTTGTTTGCACTTATGCTTGTGAGTCTATGCAGGCTTGGACTTAGGTTCTAGCCATACACACACACACAACAGCGAAGTCTCGGCCACTTGCGCGTACATAGCAAGTCAAAACAGTGCTATGATTACTATTATTGCTATTATTACGATTACTACTATTACTACTATTACTACGTACAATAATACGGTACATACTGGGCAAAATTATACACGCACACATGCACTTGCAAGTTCCTGTATTTGCCACAGACGTGCCGGGGCATCTCGCGCAGCATGGGCACTGGACACATCTTGTGGAGTGGTTTTAGCATGTTTTAGCAGACGGCCGACGCCCCAAACAGGGTTTCTCCTGAACACCGCATGCCGAGAGTTAGTCTCAGGGTTCTCTTTCATGCAATTGGGAGCAATTAGCCACACCCCAGAGTTTTCTAAGCGACGACCTTCGACAGGATCATCCTGCCATCCTCATGTGGTCCATCGGACACACGGCGGCACGGGGGGTATGGCCCGAGCTCGAAAGCTATTTTCGCGAAGTCGCTTTGGCAGATATCCCACGTGCTTACTATAGGGGCCTTAATAATTTGAATATGGTTTTGGGGCCCATTATACTATAATTAGAATAAGGAGCCCCCAAAATAGTATTGGTATATATTGGTAATTATTTAGGCCCCTACAGTAGGAAATTGATCCTACGGAATCTGGCCCGAGTAGTGCTCCCCTGGTCCTTGCCCCAGTCGGTTCTATGAAGCCGACGACGTTGTGCCACGTTGTCGCTGTGCCGGAACCATTTGAGGGCTTTTGACGAGGGAGCTTTCGACAACAGTCAGGCCTGGTCCTCCTTCCTTGTATGAAGGATTCCCTATAGTGAACCCCAGAAAGTTGGAACATCGATTTAGGATGATTCATGCTGGGATTCCCTTTACTTTACTTTAAGGGCATGAGGCTAATGATGTTCCAACTTTCTAGCTTCTGCTGTAGGTCTTAGTAAGGAATGGGGCAACGGCTTTTTTACGATAGTCCTTACCGTCCCATTCTAGTATAGCCCCTGCGATTCATTCCCCCAATCCCTATTAAGAGCGAGAGAGGTGAAGCTGCTTTCAGGTTAAGCTGCTTTCAGGTTCTATGAAGGTTCAGCTAGGGGTAGGCGCTGAGGAAATGAGTGGAACTACAATGGCCTCTACGTGGGCAGCAGCTTCTTTGACTGTATTGCCAAAATCCGGGATGTGGCGAAGGTGGTGAGGGAGCTCCTTGATCAAAGAGGTGATCGCCCAGGGGGTTTAGGGTCAAGAGGGGGTAGAGATTCGGGTTTGTGGGATGATACTGTAGAATCCTGCTGCATAACTGAAGATTTAGGACTCCAAGTTTCCCCTTGAAAAGTGCCCTTGACCATCGCTACTCGTGCTAAGACTGCCTGTGATGCTTTCAAGGTTTAATGCTTTTCTCCAGAGGGGGCGTGCGTCTTCTTGGTCCCTTATTTACTTTTGGAAATCAGGCAACTGTTTACTATGCGAGCCCAGGTTCGACACGAGCCACCCCATTTCCTCGATCTACGGAGACACCGGAAAGTTGGATCAGGCAGCTCAGGCACTTCCAGAGATTGAGGTCTGGGGCATCAACTCTTACCGCGGCATCAGCTGCTTGTCTCGCTTCGAAGGGCCTGCATCTTCGTAAGGCCGCGAACCCTAAGGGCCGCAGCATGCCGCAGCATAATCGAAAGTCGTATTTTCGTCCTTCAGCAGCTTTTATTGTTTTTTTTTTTTTTTTTTTTTTTGGAGGTCTTCGGTAGTTATTTTTCTGAGCAGCCATTTTGGCGCAAGAGCACAAGCGACCCCACTGACGACCCTGTGGTGTGTTTGAAAGATCTGTGTGGTCCGCCATGCTCCGACTCCTGTCGATCTTGGCAGCCCTGTGGGTGGCCGCCGGACAGACCGCCGAGGATGATAGGGTGTTGGACAATGCGGCGGCCACCGTCGACAAGTACTGTGCACTCAACGCAGACTTGGAAGAGCTTGACGTCGCTGCAGCGCGCGAGGACCTGGAAGGCGGCGCTGGAGAGGACAACTTCATCGTGAGGCTCATCGAAGAAGCGGGCATCGCTCGTCAAAACGGGGACACCCCGGCACAGATCGCTGATCGATTCAGCGAGATCGCCGACCCGGGCTTTATTGCCGGAAAGGCCTTCGCTATGGTTTTGGCGATCTTGCTCTTCGTATTGTGGGTCCTCTGCTGCTGGTTCGTGTGCTGCCCGTGCCTCTGCAGAGCTTGCTGCCGATGCTGCCAGCGCAAGTGGGCAACCGGTAAGATTTTCAAGGGCGTCCTTTGGCTGCTTTTCATCGCCTTTGGTGTCGCTGCCGTGATCATGGTTTCCACATCTATGACGGGTGCGACCAAGATCGACAATGGCATCTCCGGCACAGCCTGTGCAGCCGCCACCTTGATTCAGGACGCTGTCGCCGGCAGCACAGAGCACGATTTCACTGGGCTTTTGCCGGCCTACAACACGCTCTCCGGGCTGGCTACAATCCTGAACCCCGGCTCGTCTTTCCTGAGCCAGCTGCAAAGCATCATCGATCAAACGCAGGACATCCAGAAGGCGGTAGACCTTGCATCTGGCACTATCGAAGCCCTCGAGACGATGATGAACAATCCGGTGAACATCAACCCAGTCTCCGACCCCACCAACCCGTCCTCGTCCGCGATGTACCACAAGTGCCAGGTCGGCGGGCATTTAAGTTACCATAGTAAGGCTACCCTATTATCTACTATAGATCCCTATTATGGTAACTTAAAATCGTATTGTCTACTGTAGAACCCTCATTATGGTACTAGTGACTAGTGACCAAGTTCCAGGTCTGCGAGCCTTTGGCTGAGATCCTGGGGAGGATCAATGACGTCTTTGCCAGCAGTACCGGTGAAGCCATGGCCCAGCTGCGTGGAAAGATCGAAGAGAACCTGGGCTCTTGCTAAGGGGTGTAACTTAAGTTACCAGAATAAGGAAACCATATTATTTACTGTAGATCCCGATGATGGCAACTTAAACGCCTAAACCCTAAGCCCTTAAGGGAACCCTTATAAATCCCTATTCTGGAGCCCTTACAGATCCCTATATGGTAACTTAAAATGAACCCAGGAACCTCCAAGGGCAAGCTGCCGAGGACCTCCGGGTCTCCATCACAGCGGCCATGGAACCGATCCAGGCGGCAAAGGACGCCTTCGTAGAGCAGGTGGGATTATAGCTTTAGGTTTAGGGTTGGGGTTATCATACAATCAAAGGTGGGATTGTACGTTTAGGTCTAGTCTTGGCGTCCTTGTTGGGTTTTGGGTGTTGGTTTATTGTACAATCCCAGGTGGGCTTCTTCGTTGAGCCCGGCTCTGGTGGCTTCCAAGCTTCGACCGAGATGGTTGCTGGCGAAAACTCCATGTTGCAGCCGGCAGTGCTTGCCTTTTTCGCCCTCTACTTGCTGATTGCTATTGCCGCGCTCATTGCGCTGGCTCTATGGTCTGCCAAGGATCAGCAGGGCGAGAAGCCGGACCACTGCTGCGTCAGGTTCTGCACTGGCTGCGTCTCTTGCAGCGCATGCATTTACGCCATGCTCGTCCTCCTCATTTGTGGCATCATGGTCATTGTTGCCATGTTCGGTAGCGGTCTCTGTCTTGTCATGATCGACTTCAACCAAGAGACGGGAACCAACCTCATGTCGGCTGTCGGTGCTGATGTCCCAGCAGAGGTGGAGATGGCTTTGAAGATTGCGGACAGGTGCTTCAGCCTCACTCATCCGGAGTTTGACCCCGGCTTCAGCCGCAATTTGGCTGACATCGTCGACATCCCGCCCATGAACCAGACTAAGGCCGGGACGACGACGACGACTACTACTGCTACTGCTACTGCTGCTGCTGCTACTACTACTACTACTACTACTACGACGACGACTAAAACCAGACAAAGGCCGATGCCGGCGAGACCTCCACCATCCGCGAAGAGATCTTCTCCTTCGCCCTGGATCCGATCCTGCAGCAGATCGACAACGCAGAAGCCTCCTTGGCCGGTGATGGTTCGGCCCCATCCATTGCGAACGATGCCAACACCCTTGAGCTGCTCGCCATGATCGGAGCACTGGACATGTCGGCTCTTTACCTGCCGGTGGAGTCCGAGTTGGCCGCTGCATCTTCACCCTACAAGCCGATGATGGACGATGTCCAGGGCTCCACAAGCCCCTTCAAGGCCTATCTGGTGAACAGCGTGTCTTGCTCCAATGTGTCTCTGAGTGAGGATCTCGGGGATCTGGGTGGTCAGTCTGTTCCGGGCATTTCGGCCATGGCAATGGATGGATTCACCGTGCAGGGCAGCGATGTACCGGCGCTGAGCTACTACATGGACACGCCCATGAGCGGATCGTGCCCCTCCTACACTGGCGGTTCTTGCAACAACAACTTGACGATGCAGTTTTTCAAGCCGGGGTGTGACGCCGCGGTTGCCTTCCTCCAAGACGTCAAGCAGCAGTTCCAGACGGAAGAGCTGTTCATGTGCACCTACATCGTCAACGGCCCCAATGACCCTACTCCGTGCTACCCACGCAACATGGTGCAATCTGGTGGAACCTGGATCAATACCTGCCTGAACGGGGGCACCGTGTATCGCCTCACTCGGAAATGCACCCTCGCCGAGTTCAACGCGTTCGTCAAGGGTGCTGAGCAGGACATCCAGAAGACCTTCGAGTACTTCGATTCCATCACAAGCTCCTTGCTGACTGCCATCATCACTGACATGAAAGATCTCGTCCAGACGGACATCATCACGCCGGTGGTGGATCTTCTCGACATGCTGAATTGTGGCTTCATGCGAGATTTCTGGGAGGGCCTGACGACCAACATGTGCTACCGCGGCATGAACGGCTTCCGCCTCATCGCAAACAGCTACGTCATCTCCGGGCTCCTGAGTTTGTGCATCGCTCTTCTGATCATCATTCCGTGGAAGATCTCGAGGGACAATGCGGACAAGTTGGCCTCCGGCGTGCAGCAACCCGTGCAAGGCTCCGTGTGATCAGATCTCCATTGAGAGCCTTTTCAAAGTTTTTTGCTCTCTTGGACTGGGAGGCGAACTGCCCCGTGGGGAACTCTGGTACATTTCCGGTGCAGCCTAGCTTTGGGGTTTGAAAGGGCGTCTCGAAGTTAGTATTTGGGATGGTATTTAGATTGTGAAGCAGTGTGGCCCTCCTAACCTCCTTCTCGCTGCATCGAGCGCCAGCAGTTTCTGTTTGAAAAAGAAGCGCGCAGCACTTCTGGGGACAACATCCCTGCAGCTGCCATTCAAGACAGGACTTGCTGCGGACGCCGGTTGAAGCATGTCCATGCTCTGGTGCTTTGTACTTCCCTAGGCCTGCATGACTTGTTGCGATTCTTTCAGCAGCGTATGTTGTTCGGTTCCGAACGCAGGTCCACACTTGCTTGGGGTTGAAATCAAGGTGCAACGGTACCTAGACGATTGCACACTGGCTCTGCAGATGCTGCTTCTCAAGCTCAACTGAGCAAAATGTTAAGGCTTTTTGGTCCAAGGACTATACCCGAATCTAGCAGTTTAGGCCTAACCAATAAAAAACGACATCGCAGAGCCGAGTGTGTCACGTTTTTGTGTTCCTTGTTCGCTTCCCTCGGCTACACAGCCTTTTGCTGGCGTGCTTCAGGGTTCAGCTTGCCACCGCGTTACAGATTTGTCAGTCTCCAGGTAATCTGGGGTTTTCACCTTCAATACGTTCAAGGCTGCTCAAAGCTGTCACGAAAGCCCGCCACTGTGAGCCGAGCGGAGCATCGTTTTGCAATGAATTTTGCAACAAAGGTTCCACTGAGTTCAGACGGTCCAGGTTCCGAAAACTTGGAACCTGGACCTTGAGCTCGAACGAACTCGGGATCTAGAAGCCACGTAACACGACGGCGTCTGGGATGTGCCTCACTTGCCCAGGGCTTCCACTCTTCTGTGCAGGTTCAGGATTTTTGTGATCTTGGAGGGTTTATGAGTTTGTCTTCCGGGTCTAAGGGCCGAGGGATGTCACGGCAAGTGCGGTCTCAACGGCCAGCCGCATATGACTTTCAATTTCATGCATTGCCCGGTGCGAAATCGACCGTTTGCGGACTCGAACCCTAGGAACCCCAAAGTGCCCTGCAGTGCTTGCTCGACACTGCCGTCTCTTGCTAGGTGTGTGAATAGGTGCCTGAAAGGGGTCGCCGCCACCCAAATGTACTCTTGCCAGGACCCTCAAAGCCTCAAAGGCTCCACAAAGACCGAGCCCCATCGCGACGCTAGCAATGGCCCCCTAGCCCTCTTGTATCATGGCCCTTACACACAAAGGCCCATCCCATCGTCGCCAAGCTTGTCAGTTGTGCGTGCTGAAACATCCCTCAACACAAACTCCGGAAAGTGCGGCTGAGGTTTCGGCGGCCTTTTCGATGAGTTTGCCAGAATTACCAACAAGCCCATGTACTTGGGACGCCCGTTTGCATCAGTGAGCTTCTAGATTCTGGGCTTGCGGATCATAGCGTCTCAGAATCCACACTACAACTCACGACTGTGCGCAAATGCTGGCCGGGGTCCATGTCATCTCCGAGAGTGCATAGGCCGCAGGCCACAGACGTGAGCCGGTGTAAACGTCAACAGATCACCGACATTCACCGACCAGTTTCAATCTGAAGTTACCCGCGGAAGCCCAAATCCGAGTACGAAGTGCCATCATGGAATGCTGTAGGGAAAGTATGCGAAACCGGGTGAACGGACGCAGGAGCAAGCATGGTGTTCTTTTGTGCCCGGGCTTCTAGCCTGGTGTGAACGAGGAACAGACTTCTCGTCACAATTAGGATTGTTTTCGGTTTTGTACTCCAGGGCTCGAAAGTCGGATCCCCAGAGATCGCTTGCTGCCTCGTGCTTTGAGGTGAGTATGGTGCCGATGCTTACAACGCCAAGATCAACAGTGAGGACCGCGAGTCCCAGGCAAAGGCGACAAGAGAGCTGACGGCTTCTTGGTGCAGGATCCCAGAGGCCCTGAGGTTCAGGTTTCGGGCTCAGGATTTCAGACTTGGTGTCGTCGATTTGCATGAAGATGTCCATTGGGAGGCAACTTTCGGAGGGAGCACTGTTGCTCTTGGTTGCTGGCAGTCAAGCCCGTTGCTTACAGTTGTGGTCGCTGTGTGTGTGTGTGCGCGCTTGTGTGTCGCTTTTGGTTGGGAGGCTGGTGATGGTGGCGGTGGGGGAGGTTGCTGTGTGAGAAATACTGTGCCTCATGTCGTGTCGCGCCGCCCGTGAAGCCGACGGCCAGCCACATGGCAGAGTGCGATGTGTCGGCGACGGCTTTTTTTTTGTTTCTCAGCCTTTGCTGTATGTTATGAAGTCATTTGTGTATGGTTATGCATATATGCATGTATGTTTGCATGTATGTAGTACGTATGCATTTACATGGTGCATGCTCCCTACATACATATGTTCATCTACTAACACGAAACAAGATTTGGTTGAGGTGTGAGTCCATCACGGGCATTTGAGAAAGTCGGTAGTGCAGGCATAAGTGCATACATGTACTTAGCTACATCTTGAACGTACTGTAGGGACCTAGACACTAAAAGCACAAACACTAGATGCGATGTCTGGCAACCCCTGCATGGAAATATATCACTCCATCCGTCTGTCTATTTATCTATCTAGTTATTTATCTACATAGCTACCTGTCGATCCATCTACACATGCACGCTTTTATATACATACAAAAACAAATGTACGCATATACAAAACATAGATACATATATACATGAAGATATATATATATATATATGGATATAGAGATAGATATAGATATATAATGATATATACATCCACATACATATACATATGTGTATATGTATACATACATACATACATACGTACATACATATCGGTGTACCTTTGTATATCTTTACTAATATATCTGCATGTACACATGTATAGTTATGTATACACATATACATGCGTATATATGCATATACATTAGGATCCCACCCTCCCCACTAGCAGTGAAATAAAGGTTCCTTATATAACACACAGGCAGCAATGAGCACCAGGGTTTGAAGGCCCCAATGGATTAAATCTTAGCCACCTGATCACACNCCCACTAGCAGTGAAATAAAGGTTCCTTATATAACACACAGGCAGCAATGAGCACCAGGGTTTGAAGGCCCCAATGGATTAAATCTTAGCCACCTGATCACACTTTCAGAAACATTCAAAGTGGGACTGGCTGGCGTCGCTTGGGGCTTGGGTTTGGTCTGGGCTGATTTGGTTTGTGGCATGTGCGTCTCAGGTTGGGTTTCGGGCCAGGGCTTAGAGTTTAGGGCAAGCTTGTCTCAGTGTCCGGATGTGGGGCTCAAGGTTTCGGGCTCGGAGTTTAGAGTTTCGGCCCTGGGGTTTAATTTAGGGTTTAGGGCAAACCGGTCTGAGTCCGGAGGTGGGGCTGAAGGTTTAAGCTTCGGAGTTTAGGCCTGGGGTTTCCGGGTCTGTACAGAAGAAGCCTAGGCCCGCAGGCTTCGCA
>BGNK01001157.1:86680-98519 GCA_003297005.1 Symbiodinium sp. clade A Y106 | reverse complement strand
GTTTCGCAAACGCGGGCTGCGCGTCGAAGAAGCCCGGAATGACAATCATGAGCACAAAATTGAGCACCAGAAAAAGCACAATCATGAGCACAAAATTGAGCACCAGAAAAAGCACAATCGTGAGCACAAAATTGAGCACCAGAAATAGCACAATCTCGAGCACCAGAAAAAGCACAAGGGTTGATACCCAATTTGCCGAACATCATGACTGCAAGTATGAGTTCATGAGGCGAATCATTGGCCTTGAAATTGTATTTACTTTAAGNACCCAATTTGCCGAACATCATGACTGCAAGTATGAGTTCATGAGGCGAATCATTGGCCTTGAAATTGTATTTACTTTAAGAAAGCACAATCATGAGCACAACACCGAGCACCAGAAAAAGCACAAAATTGAGCACCAGAAAAAGCACAATCTTGAGCACCAGAAAAAGCACAATCATGAGCACAAAATTGATCACCAGAAAAAGGACAATCATCAGCACAATCTTGAGCACCAGAAAAAGCACAATCATGAGCACAAAATTGAGCACCAGAAAAGCACAATCTTGAGCACAATCTTGAGCACCAGAAAAAAGCACAAGCTTTGATATAAAACTGTAATGAAAAGCACAAGCAAGAGCACCAGCGAATTTGGCCAAAAGTTCCAAAAGTTTGATTGAGGCAGCGTAAGTAATTGAAACGAGACCAAACTGGCCAGGGTCCTGGCCGGGGAGCTCAGGCAGGCAGGCAACTTCAACAAAGTCCCTCAGCAACGCCCCTCAACAAAGAGCTGCAGTAACAGGTTGGGGGCGTCGTTACTGGCCAATGCCTGGATCCTGACTGAAGCCGCCCAAGAGCGATGCATTCTGTATTCTGTACCATATCCAGCCCAATGCAAGCAATGCTATGACAGAGATCGGTTAGGGCTTCGGGTGGGTTTCGGGTTTAGGGCTGAAGGCCTAGGGTTTTCCTGAGGGTTTAAGGCTTGGGGGTTGGGGTTCGGGGTTCCGCGCGAAGTAGATGGGATGCAACCAATGTTTCATTGATTCNGGGTTTAAGGCTTGGGGGTTGGGGTTCGGGGTTCCGCGCGAAGTAGATGGGATGCAACCAATGTTTCATTGATTCTGCTCCCGAATTGGAGGTTGTGATCACTACCTACTCTTTTTTTGCGGTTTTGCTGGTGCTCTTTTTTGTGCTTCTGTTTGTGGTCACTGTTAGTAGGCCGGGTGGGATCCCAACATATACATATACACTCTGTCTGTGTGTCTTCACAGATACAAAGCGATGTATGCACGTGTTTGCAGATACACGCCATTACATCACATATTTTGGTCCATACCATAAACCTCAAACAAGACACAGGACGTGACAAACACTTTCTTCTATACCGTGACGCATGCAGCCGCAGCTTCACACTCACCATCCCCGAACATCTGTGCGTGTGTGTGTGTCTGTGTAGATGCCTGTGTAGGTATATGCAGGAAGTAGGCATGCATGCACGCATGGTTATATGTATGTATGCATGTATGTCTGTGTATGTATGCAGGAATGAATGTATGTACGTACATATGTATGTATGTACATCGTTCTTTGGTTTTGAGCTCTTTTCAGCTGTCTTTTGCAGACTTTGACTGACTTGTGTTTACTTGTGCGAAGGCTTAATATACGGAGATCGAAGGGAGAGTTGTCAAACGAGTTTGAGTGCGCATGCCTGTATGCATATCCAAGGGTGCAGCCTCAAGCTAAGGAAGAAATCCTCAGCAAAAACTCGGTCTCGAACCGCCGCTTGGACACGCATATTGGTTTGGTGGGGGTGTGTGGAGACATTCATTGCTCAGCTTGCCAGATCCAATTTCGGGGAGTCTTTGAGAGCGCAGACGCACTCCTCAACCCGGAGCCTCTTCTTTAAGAGACCCTCAGATCATAGGGACCCTTAGGACTATACTGACTATTCTTCCTTAAATTGGCTTTACTAAGTCCTTATTATAGGTATTAATGCCCCCTACCCCCCCGCCCCCCTACCCCCATAAGGGTCCTTCTGATCAGACATCGTAAGCGGAGGTGGCTCCTGCATCGGCGGCTTTGTGTTCGAATTCAGCAGCTCGGAGATGGAATCAGACTGAAAATCAGGGTGGGTTTAGGGTGAAGGGTTTAGGGTTTAGGGTTTGGAGCGGAGAGAGCGGTTCTAGTTCCAGTATGCATCCTAAGCTCACCCACATGACCTGGTGGTGGAGCATGTTTTCATCCAGATGAGCAACCTCCTTTCAAGCCCCGAAGCCGGAAGACGCTTATCTGGGTTCTGGTTAAGGGGTTTATTTCACTTAAGTTACCATGATAAGGAAACTAAGAAAACCATATTATTTCCTATAGATCCCCATCATGGTAACAAAGTAGATTCAACAAGAACACAGTTACCCGTCTAAACCCCCACATTGTTTCCAAACGTGTGATCTGTCCGAGATGATGAGTGGCACAAAGACAGCGATGGAAGCCCTGATGATCACGACACCGGTGGCGTGGCTCCCGGGGGTGGCCCCTACCCAGACAGGACGTTCAACGAGGACCCGGCATCGCGGCAGCTTGCTTTTGGAAAGTCTTTCCCTAGGGGTCAAGAGCGACGCGTATCATGGAAACAGGAATGTCTAAAACATGCAAGTGTCTTCGAACATCGGGTGGCATGTTGTCTATTTCTATACCTTATACGGCATTCTAGAAGTAAAGATACGAGATCGAGTTACAAGAACAGTGTGACAAGTAACTGCTTTTTGTTGCGACTGTCCCGTTTGAAGCACTCCGTTCGCAAGTTTGGAATTTGGCCTTGCGGAAGGCACACAGCCCACAAGGCCTTGAATCAAGCACAAGAAACTCCCAGGCAGCTGAATTGTTTAGCTTGTTATTGAAACTAGGGGTCTGTATATTCCGGATCCTACTAGTCTGGTTCTATACAGCACTCTTCAGTTTGTGAAACGGGTCAAGAAAAGCATCCACCACTTGATGAACATGTCTCTGCATGAATTTTGCGTGAGGCCTAATGCAAACCCGATCATAACTCCTTCTAGGGGCCTTCTAGTTCCAAGCCTTATCATCGATCAGGGGTCTCTGCAATGCCTGAAGTGGGTGGTTTCCTACATCGGTTCCCCCTCAGGGGCATCAAAGAGTTGGGGTGCACGGGCAATCCCTAAACTTGAAACAAACCCCGAGAGGGATAGACTGTAATCTGATACGGAGGTAACTTGCAGTACTTTAAGTCCATGCTGGAGGAGTGGTGGGGCTTGGTCACCATCGACCGTGAAATCCGACCTGCTGGCAGCTTGGACCATTCGGCTTCAGGCGTATCGGGGTGTGGGGCTTAGCGTTTCAGCTTTCAGGGTTTACATTGGTTGACTTAATTAAGTTGTAGACTACGGCTGTCAGGAGTCTGGGGGTCTTGTCAGGCGTGGCTTTAGAAGCTCCCTGTGTGCCAAAACTCGAATCCACTGACATCCAAAGCTCCCAATATTCCACAACCGAGGCAGGGAGTACGGAAAGACGCCTATCCCTGGCGTGGAGAAAGTCGTTGCATAAGCGATGCAAGGAAATGTCGCTGTTTGAACCATTCCATGGAAAGGCGATGCTCGTGTCATGGCTTTGATCTCAACCCCTATCCATTCATCGATACAAGACTCATGAACTGCAGGTTGAAGCTGACATAATATGTGGAACTGTCCGTATTCTTTGTGGAAGAGCATGGCGGCCCTTACGTCATTGCGGCCAGACTGCTCAGCAATAGTCACGTAATATCTATTCCTGTACAGAAGCAGCAGAGACCCACAAAGACGGTCGCTTGAGTTTTGCCGACGGCCACGCCGCACTGCGACATAAGCACATAAGCACTATAGGAGATGCTATGACTATCAGGCCTGAACCTCCTGCCCTTGCTGTGTGGGAAGGCAACCGAAATTGGGAGTATTTCTATGCGAGCAGCGCACCCCGATAAAGACCCGCACGGGTCGCCTAATACACAGAACTGACCATGAGAAGATATGGTGGTTTCCGAAAATAGGGGGATCCTAATATAGTACCCTAAACATTAGAATCCTTACTATAAGGACCCCCAAATAAGGCATCCCTAGTTTCCCATGTCGAAAGAAAAGGCTTTTAGAGTTTGCGTGTGGCCAGCGGAGTTCAGTTCTCCAGCCTTGGGCCGAGTGGTTTTGGAGGAACACTGGTTGTAAGGTTGTAATCACGTTTCTTCCAAAGAAAGCTGTACTGGTGCAGTGCATGACGATGATAGGGTGGGGGACGGGTAGAGAGAAACTGGAGGAGCAGAGGAAAACAGTACATGATCGTGAGGCTGACAGTATTGATGGATTTGTTGCTGTTGTATTTGCCGCGGGTTTCCTGTGTTCGTGCTTGAGCTTCTGTTTTTCTTCTTCAGTTGAGCTTACTTGAGTTGTCAAGTGAATCGTCGTCGTGGTGCGTCAGCCATCACGGGTTTCGATTTCCCATGCGCTTGCACCCGGCTCATAGGACGGGCTTCTGGAAGATGTTGTTGGTAAGTTTCAGTCTCAGCCCAAGCCCTGGAGAGCAAAAGACTTGCATGCACTTGCCTAGTGATCCAGCCACGATCCTTCTTCGGTAGCTGCAGGACACAGAATTCGTTTCTGCACCGCTGTGCTGCACAAAGTGCTGCACAGAGTTGGACCTTCGTTTCCTCAGGAGTCAGCTTCAGCTTGACTTGATTGGATGCATTGAGAATCCCTACATACTCTGTCCGTATGAAACCTGCTGTACCTGCTGCGGCAAGATGGCTGCAAGTTGTCCCTGTTGTGGAGACGTTACCGGGTTCTGTAAAGTTGCAGACAATATGCAGACTTGACTTTTGTTTCGTTGGTCTATTGTGCGGTAATGCAAAACCGGCGCCGCAGTGCAATCCGGTGACTGCTTGTTTCAATACTTAGGAAAAGTCGGGTTTTGGGATGTTTTGGGGTGTAATATAGAGGCCTAAATATTTACCTTATTTGCTATTGTGGGGGTTCGGGCTCTAGACATTTATCCCATTCCCTTCCCGGCTCCCGGTAGGGTTGCCTGGAATCCAGTATCAGCAGGCCGAGAAAGCACGGCTTTTCCACAGTTTGAAACACTTGTAACCTGAAGTGCGAGCACGACCATCTTCGTACGTCCTACATGTAGCATGCTCAAGCAATGGAAGCTTGGACACCGAACTTTGCTTGCAAGTCCCTTCCGGCGAGAGTTTGTTAGAGCCAGAACGGTCCAAGTCAGAGCTTGCTCAAGTCATGGCCGGTTGCAAGATTCGCCAACAAGACAAAACCCAAAAGACTGCCGATCATGACATGATCCACGGATGTAGGGAGTATGAGCATGCAGATTGTCATTGCTAGCAGCCTTCTGGTCGTTGGTTTGCTGGAACCTGATATCGTTCATCAGATGCGCACGCTGCAACTGCTGGTCTTGGCCGCCTTCGCAGCATGCGACACCCGTCGCAAGGACATGTTCATGAGGCCGTGATAGGCCGTGCTTGGTTCTGGATTGCATTGGGAGTTTCAGAACAAAGGAGGCTTTCCCATTTTCGACTGGATCTATCGCGTGACGATGCTGTTGCGACTGAGGCTTTCCCGAGACCTTCCGACTTCGTGGTGTGGAAATCCAGTCGTTGCCTCCGCTCGAGCCAGCCGCTGACGGGATGCAGAGCAGCTGTTTCGGACCTCATGACATACCTTATTTTTTGTCTAGGCATGGCGAGGGTATCAATAATTATGCCCTCGCACCGGCTACTCTTTGCATGGGCCCTCCTTGGGCAGGAGACGGGAGGGCTGCAGCTGCATGCCTCTCGTGCGGTGCTTCACCTCAGCATTGTCCCAGAACCTGCGCCTGCCAGCAGTGGTATCCCAGGCCCCGGGCTGCCCCCTGGAGTGCAGTCGCTTAGTCTACTGGGCCGGACGATCGGCGGCAGCTTTGCCATTGAGTGGGATGACAGCCCTTGGGGACCATACATGGAGGCTCTGCAGAGCTGCAGCATGCGATTAGAATAGTCCGCAAAGACACAAAATGCCTACTGAACATCGCAGTCTGTGTCGATGCGGCATCGGTCGGGGCGGTAGTAGTGGTGCGACGGGGCAGCACATACTCGGAGAAATCAGGAACCCCGACTAAACCCTATTGAAACACGAAATCTGCAGCCCCAAAGCCCAGTAGACCCTTCCTGTATTCATAAATCATAAGAGCAGGTGGGCCTCTTGAGCAGTTTGGTGCTTGCTGCGGGCGCTTGGGGCGCTTGGGCCTCCCACGTTTGGGTGGACAGCGATGAGGCCTCTAAGGGGGGCCGCGAAGTGTGGGGACTCCCCACCTCGCAGTGCTCCTCGTCACACAGATGCACCTTGTCGGGCCGTGTTTCAAGCAAGAGTGTAGCAGCCCTGGCGGCATGTCACAGAGTCAGGTGATATCAGCATGCAGACTTCGGACGAAGATGGGAAGGCTTCCTGGATAGACATGACTACCTGAACTGTAGCTACCATCAGCTACCTCTAGTCCGGACATCGCCCGAGGATGTCAGCACATCCCAAACACAAAGCCAAGGTGCTGGGCTTTGGTTTTGCTCCGCTCCTACACATCGGGGACGGCTGCGGGCCTTTGGGTCGTGTGGATCGCAGTGCTCGCGTTACCGTGGGCCATCCGCCTTGGACGGACAAGGCAAGCAGCAGAGCGACTAGGCATAGAAAGAGAGCAGGCTTGGACTTAGTGCTTGTGGATGGTTGTGTCTTGCAGCAGTCGGAGTGGTCGGAGTGTTGCTTCGGATGCTCCGTTGGTTCTCTCTCAAGTCCAACTGACGACGACGCAGAGACTTGGTGCAAAGACGGTTTCGTGCAGAAAGGGGCTACGTGCAGTGTCTCTGCCGGTTCAGGGGCTTTTTGTGTTGTCAGGATCGGCTTTAGGAGGTTTAGGGCCTAATTTAGGGTTTAGGGCGGGGAAGCAAGAAGCCCGTTGGAAGAAGCCAAGGGTCTTGAATTCCTCGCAATGCACAACATCCCAACCCAGGAAGCCTTGAACGCGGGCTTTGATGCATGGGGAGGCCCCCGACGGTATCTCTCGCAAGATCTTTGCTCTAAGGTCGACGTGACTCTACCCAACTTGAGTGGTGGTCTCTACTTCTCGGAAGATGGCCGGAGCGGATACACCGAGGTGCTGTCCTACCCTTTGAGGCTCCAGGCTAAAAGCTGGCGGCTACTTCCGGGTGCCGATGTCTCTGGAGGCAGTGGCATCGTACCGCGAGCAGACGTTTCGCAGTGGCTTCCTCTTTTCAGCATCGAGCTGAGTGATGTTGGCGTCAATGCCGGTGTCCCCGAGAAGCTAAAAACATAGACAAAGCACGCCTGCATCGAACTGAAATGCCGCCGGTGAACTACTTGCGGTACTGACGCGCGATCGGGCAAGTCTTTCAAGAATTTGGCCGACATGTACATAGCAGTTGCACGTAGCACAGCGACTTGGTACAGATCTGCAAAGCACGGCTGGCCAAGCTGCCAAGCTCTCGTGGCTTGTGAGAAGAGGAAGTGCTCCGTTGCGCGCGTTTGCTCATGTCTGCTCTTTTTCGTGACCGCAGCCAGCACCATCAGTATCACGTGCGCATGGTAGTATGACAGTGCAATCATTATCATCATGATCAACCAGTGGCCCGTGTCTTTCTTGATTACATCGTTTTACTACTGTTGCTTCGGCGAGTCGGAGCTCGCCAGGAGTATTACACTCAAAGTTTGACAGCTTGCTGCCGAGGCAGAGATCTCCAAGCTGACGAGGGCCGGGAGCCTTGTATGTTATATAGTTATGTATTATATAAGATATAATATGATCTACTATATATTGCTGCACGCTGTAAAGGAAGGCAACGTGGAGGTTCATTGAAATATAGGGTGTCTGACTTACAGGTCCTCGCAAAACCGATCCTGCTACTTATGACTTGTACTCTGTTTTGGGGCACGCTTCTCTGTATGCGTGACTGTACCTTGTACGAGCATCGGTACACACATGTTTTTCTTTGTGTGTGTGTAAACAGGTCGCAGGTGTGCAGGCACGTGCGGTTGCTAGTTTCCATGCTTGCATGCAGCGTTGCATCTCGACCTGCGTATGTTGTTGTAAGCATGTCCATGCGCACGGTAACCCGAACATGTCTTTGAGTTACATACGCAATGCGCATCTTCGTGTATATTCGCTATATTTCGCTATGTCATATCTAACTAGTTGTTCGTATGTTCTGGATGAATATCTTAACCATTCTTAACAGCTTCGCAGAGTTAGTGTGCGTCTGATAAGCCATGATCAGGATATATCAGGATTGTGATGGCTGTGGATGCTGTGGTAAAGACCCCAAGTGTCTATGTCATGATAGAAATGATGCTAGGATGGTTTTACTTACGTTGTTTCTTCTTTTCGTGAAGGGTTGTCTGTAAATGGCACATTACCGGCTGATCTTGTGGATCTGCAAAGCTCGCAGGCAATCCGCTAGCCGAGACGGATAATTAAAGCCACTCAGCTTTTTCACCACCCCTACTGTAGCTCCGTGAGGGCTGCCCCCTTTCTCGATCACACCTGCCTCACTATATCACGAAGAGTATTCGAGGTGCTGCGCAGCCGCCTTGCCCCCGGTGCATGCACACCTCGCTTTTGCTGGGGTTTTGGCATGCAATAAATATGCTTTTTTCCATAAAGCTGCCAATTGCTTCAGCCAGTTGGTCGTCCTGCTACCACGCAACTACTATTAGCAATTGCATCGTACTTTACTTGACCACCAGGCTGGCAAATATTACTGCCCTCGAACTGCAACTCGTGCTACTATGCCGATTTGTGCCACAAAGATGCCTAGGGCAATCACAACGTTTGTATGACACCCAATAGTCTTAATGGGAGTCGTCGATGCAAAAGTAACAGAAGTAGGGTACCATTAGAAGCTCACCCATACCCGGCAGGGACGGGAGTAGCAATGTCGCCTCGACATTTAGGAGTTCAAGATATGTTACAGTTGGGCGATGTCAAAGACATGTCGCAGCCATTGAGGACCCAAGCCTGGGCAAGAGTTTGTTTTGTGCTGTCCTTTTTCAGCTATGAAGTCCCAGCGACTTTTCGATGGCATGGCCGAGGCAGTGAAAGCGAAGGGCCCTGAGTTGGTGAAGCCATGGCGGTGCCGTGACTTGCATGAAGTGTTGTGCTATGCAGCCTGGCGAATTAATTGCCCTGGTCAGTTGAGGAGGTTGAGGGTGGCTGTGGTCTTTCGCCCATGTGCTTTGCTCATCTTTGCTCAGATCTTCCAGTTCGTCATCAGCGATGCCGGCCCCGAGGGCAAGTTTCTTCTGGACCTCAAGAACGGCAGCGGCTCAGGCAAGGCTGGCGTGGAAGGCCCTGCAGAAGCTTTCGCCGACGCCAGGATAAGCAGTTTTGCTTGTCCACGCATCGACACCTCCAGGACTGCACCATCACCATGGCGGATGCCGATTTCGTGGCCATGGCAGAAGGCAAGCTGGATGGCATGCAGGCCTTCATGGGCGGCAAGCTGAAGATCAAGGGCAACATGATGCGTGCGCAGAAGCTCCAGTCCATTCTGGAAGCTGCCGAGTCGGTGAGCTGCTGATGTTCCTCTCACCGTGCAGCTTTCGGGTGGCAGCACTCGTAGATCCCGGGTTCGCGCGGAAGTAGCTTGTACTCCGGGCGGCTCTAAATATAGATATCGTTCCTGCCAAGACAGTGAAAAGACACCGCCCGCCTCACATGGTATCTTGCTCTCGACAGCTTAGCATATATGTTGTGGTCTTCGGAAACCCAGATTTGTGCTTCCGAAGCATTTGAAGATCGACTGATTACGGCACCTAGCCCTCCGCACAGCTGTGTGTTTCCGCCATGAAGTCGCAGGCACTCTTTGATGCCATGTCGGCAGCAGTGAAGGCCAAGGGCCCTGAGCTGGTGAAGATTGGCGGCGCCGTGNGATGCCATGTCGGCAGCAGTGAAGGCCAAGGGCCCTGAGCTGGTGAAGATTGGCGGCGCCGTGGCCCGGATGAAATGATGCACTTGCAGCATCACGAATCGGCCCAGGTCGGTTGACGACATGCTGCGCTTGGCCGCTCTGCATCTCGTGCTCAGGTCTTCCAGTTCGTGATCAGCGACGGCGGCGATGCGGGCAAGTTCGTCCTGGACCTGAAGAACGGCAGCGGATCAGCCAAGGTTGGTGAAGAGGGCAGCGCTGCCGGAACCTCAGGTCATCTTGTGGCCTTGCAGCAAAATTGCGTTTCTTCGCTGGCCTCGGAATCGTGGCAGCCTGACTGTTCAAAGCGTGTGCATCGCCAGGACTGCACCATCACCATGGCGGATGCCGATTTCGTGGCCATGGCAGAGGGCAAGCTGGATGGCATGCAGGCCTTCATGGGCGGCAAGCTGAAGATCAAGGGCAACATGATGCTGGCGCAGAAGCTGCAGTCCATTCTGGAAGCTGCCAAGTGAGCAGCGGTGCTCATGACGTTTGGTCATCGGTCGAGAGTTTTGTGCAGAACTTATTTGTAGTCCGGGCAACTCCAAATATCGGAGGGCACCCAGATCGCAAGCTTGCATACTAAACAAAAGAGGCCGCATTCTTCCTCTTTGCTTTTCGCACAGCCAGTTCTGCAATTATGTGCGCTTTGTCGTTTGGGCTGTCTGGCAGCCTGAATTCTTCTTCCATATCACCGAAGCATTTGAAGATCGACTGATTACAGCACCTAGCCCTCCGCACAGCTGTGTGTTTCCGCCATGAAGTCGCAGGCACTCTTTGATGCCATGTCGGCAGCAGTGAAGGCCAAGGGCCCTGAGCTGGTGAAGATTGGCGGCGCCGTGNGATGCCATGTCGGCAGCAGTGAAGGCCAAGGGCCCTGAGCTGGTGAAGATTGGCGGCGCCGTGGCCCGGATGAAATGATGCACTTGCAGCATCACGAATCGGCCCAGGTCGGTTGACGATGGCTGTGTTGGATTTGATACGCGCATGCTGCGCTTCGCCGATCTGCAGCTCGTGCTCAGGTCTTCCAGTTCGTGATCAGCGACGGCGGCGACGCGGGCAAGTTCGTCCTGGACCTGAAGAACGGCAGCGGATCAGCCAAGGCTGGTGAAGAGGGCAGCGCTGCCGGAACCTCAGGTCGTCTTGTGGCCTTGCAGCTGATTGCGTTTCTTCGCTGGCTTCGGAATCGTGGCAGCCTGACTGTTCAAAGCCTGTACATCGCCAGGACTGCACCATCACCATGGCGGATGCCGATTTCGTGGCCATGGCAGAGGGCAAGCTGGATGGCATGCAGGCCTTCATGGGCGGCAAGCTGAAGATCAAGGGCAACATGATNACCATCACCATGGCGGATGCCGATTTCGTGGCCATGGCAGAGGGCAAGCTGGATGGCATGCAGGCCTTCATGGGCGGCAAGCTGAAGATCAAGGGCAACATGATGCTGGCGCAGAAGCTCCAGTCCATTCTGGAAGCTGCCAAGTGAGCAGGCGGTGCTCATGACGTTTGGTCATCGGTCGAGAGTTTTGTGCAGAACTTATTTGTAGTCCGGGCAACTCCAAATATCGGAGGGCACCCAGATCGCAAGCTTGCATACTAAACAAAAGAGGCCGCATTCTTCCTCTTTGCTTTTCGCACAGCCCGTTCTGCAATTATGTGCACTTTGTCGTTTGGGCTGTTTGACAGCCTGAATTCCTCTTCCATATCACCGAAGCATTTGAAGATCGACTGACCTCCGCACAGCTGTGTGTTTCCGCCATGAAGTCGCAGGCACTCTTTGATGCCATGTCGGCAGCAGTGAAGGCCAAGGGCCCTGAGCTGGTGAAGATTGGCGGCGCCGTGGCCCGGATG
>BGNK01001157.1:70972-86605 GCA_003297005.1 Symbiodinium sp. clade A Y106 | reverse complement strand
TCAGCGACGGCGGCGACGCGGGCAAGTTCGTCCTGGACCTGAAGAACGGCAGCGGATCAGCCAAGGCTGGTGAAGAGGGCAGCGCTGCCGGAACCTCAGGTCGTTTTGTGGCCTTGCAGCTGATTGCGTTTCTTCGCTGGCTTCGGAATCGTGGCAGCCTGACTGTTCAAAGCGTGTGCATCGCCAGGACTGCACCATCACCATGGCGGATGCCGATTTCGTGGCCATGGCAGAGGGCAAGCTGGATGGCATGCAGGCCTTCATGGGCGGCAAGCTGAAGATCAAGGGCAACATGATGCTGGCGCAGAAGCTGCAGTCCATTCTGGAAGCTGCCAAGTGAGCAGGCGGTGCTCATGGCGTTTGGTCATCGGTCGAGAGTTTTGTGCAGAACTTATCTGTAGTCCGGGCAACTCCAAATATCGGAGGGCACCCAGATCGCAAGCTTGCATACCAAACAAAAGACCGCACCCGACATTCCCCTTCGTGGCATATCAGGTTTCGTTCGCTTGCGTTCGCACAAGATGTGTAGCGATGCAGCCAAGTCGTCCTAGCTGGTAGCATTGCATCATCCCGGACCTCATGCTGCCATCATGGTGGACTTGGTAGACTACGTCCCTCAGCCGGCATTCAAGGTATCCCTGCATTGTCACAGACATGCACAGTTCAGGATTGACCACCCAGACCGCCCACACTAACACCAGGATTGCTCAGAGTGCTTCGACCCGGCTGCCGTGGGTCGGGGACGCGAGCCGCCGCGCGCCGATTTCTTCGCGTACGAAAGCGAGGACGGTGCGGCATAATCAGACCTATTATAGATAGTTGCAGCAGATGCTCTGAAATGTTCTGCAAATACGCAGCAATGGGTTTCCTCAGGAGCTTTAAGTAGTTGGCTTCGCATCTTCAGGTTGGCAGCGATTTGGAGTCTACTGATGAACCTGATAATAAATCTGCAGCCGGGGTAATGATACGATGATATGCCCCAAAACCCTATTCGAATCATTAAGGCCCCGGTATATTGCTGTTACCGACTCTGTCATTCCAATGCATCTTGGCAGCTGTGATGTCGCTCTTCGCTCTTTGCTACTGGTCTCTTGAAGTGTTTCGATTCCCAAGTTCAAGGCTACATGCTGATGAGTAGTCTCTATCATGTGCGCGCATGGGCGTGAACGCAGGAGACAGATTTCCCAATCAAATCCCCGGGGACCTATAATGCCCTGCAGGCATACTCCTTGTGGCCTCTGAGGCCGCTACATACAATGGCGGCAGTAGAGTAATTATCGAAGTCAGCATGTTTTTTTGAGACGTTTGAGACACCAACTTTCTTCGAAGCTGCGAGGAGCTGGCTTTGCGGCGGGCCCCGCGCACTGCATCCCGGCGCTGTTTGGATCTGAATGGCACTTGGAAGTTCTCGCATCTCGGCATGGAGCAGAAAGAGAAAGCCACAGCAAGGTGGTTTTTTCCATGTTCTTTCCTAATCTGTCCAAGACCCGTGATACAGATCATCTCTGTATGTTCTTGCCCCAAGCTTCACTCGAGATTTGGCTGTCATTACTGGGCTTACAGGCAGTTTCCACCCCTGTTGTTTTTGGTCGGGTGGGGGTGCTTTTGCGAACTTGAGGCCGTAAGGTTCATGTACAAGGGTTTCGGATGTTGGCATCTTTCTCCTGGAGAAAAGGGTGCTGGCGATACCCTTATTAGTACTATTTATTCTTGCTATTATTATTCTGTTATTACTACTATTTTGAGTACTAGTAACTAGTATATGGGCACAGCATGCCAGCGAGAGACCCTACAACCACACAAGGAATACCAGCGACAGAGCGGGAGGCGTGATATTCCCCACTCTATGCACTTTAAAGAACAAGCCAAGACACAGAGCGAAGAAGACGAAGAAGGCACATACAGATTCAGGGAAAATCAGGTGGAGTCCCTGCGCTGGCCAGTCTCCGAAAGGCTGGAATTGGGTTCTCGATTGTGGGTTTTAAAGTTTGGGATTGACGTGGACCCCCTTGGAAGGTTGGAGGGCTTGCAAAAAGCCACCCAGAGCTCTCAAGCTCCACCCGTGCCGATAGCAGAGGGCCGATGGTTAAAGGCTTTTAGGGATGCAGACCCTAAAAACAAAGACCGCAAACCCAGAAACCTTGAACACGTTTGCTTATTAGACCCTGCTTGAGCTTTCGGGGGTGGAGGTTTCGAGCGCTTCGACTTCGATGATGCCTCCTGGGATGGAATGCCGGTGCCGGGAAATTGGGAGCTGAATGGGCAGCTTCCATCTGCAATATGGTGGGGTCGGAACAATCAGTTCTGCAACAATAATCCCTTTCAGCCCCAGGAAAAGTATACTAAACTTCAGTATCAGTATACAGCACAATCCCATTTCAAAATTCATCTAACCATAACGGCCCCACCACTATAGTGTGTTAACATCAAAGTCGGATCGTATTCGGTGACTCAGGGAATGGGTTTCTAGGGAATTTTGCGAGCGGTCGAGGCGGGGGAACCAACTTATGTTGGAATTACATTTTTAAAGTATGAACATGCTTACTAGTTCCTGTGAACTCCAATCCAGTCATCAAGGCATTGACATTGCCTTGAGAGATGGCAGGGGGACAATAGTGCTGGTGCTTTGCAGCGAGCCAGCGGGAAATCTGCTTACATCCAGCCCTTGGTGGATAGGCCGGTTCTATGCAGACGGCCGAACGACAATACAGACAATGAGATAGACACACGCAGACACAGGAACAGGCATGCGTGCATGCATATACATACACATATTAATTTTTATACGGGTCTATGTATACATATACATATATACATAGTCTGTATGTATGTATGAATGTATGTATGTGCGTATGTATGCAAGCTTGTATGTGTGTATGAATGTATACATCGACATATACATATACCTACACACATACATGCCCATACATACATACATACATGATATACACGCATGCACATGTGCACACACACATTTCTCTCTCTCTCTTTTGTATATTTATATATATACACATACTTATATACTTATATACTTATATATATATATATATATATATTCCGGGGAGCTGCGGGAATGCACTTTTTATGATTCTACTGCCTCGGAATACACATGGTTGCTAGCAAGCAGACCCCCAAAAGCGCAACACAGTCCCGGGGCTCCCCACAGCCGAGTCCATCTGTCCACATGATGGATGGGGTTGCGCGAACGCGCGAGTCAAGGGGCCTGCCGTTGGCCCTTGCCCCTGAGCAAAGCAGAGAGAGAGAGAGAGAGCGAATTACACATGGATGCAATATAAACATGAATATGCCCGTTCGGTCAGCGGCTCATCGCACTTCACACCCCTCGAAAGCCCGTAAAAGGCGGGCGGGCCTTAGAGCCCGGGGGGCCTTACTCGCCCCTTATGCCTGGGAGAAGAAGAGCGAGAGGGAGAGAGATATCCTGCCCTCCCCCCTTGCCCCAGAGCAAAGCAAAGAGAGAGAGAGAGAGATATATATATATATATGTATATACACATATGCACACATTTTTTTCATGTGTATCAGTTTAGCAGCATCACCTTCTAGGTATGGGTTTCCCATCTACACGAACGAGCCTCGGAGGCAAGCAGTCCAAGTACGGGTGTGGTTGACCTTGTCCTTGGAGGATATCCCAGTTCCTGGTAAAAATCAGCAGCTTTGCTTGGAAACCCAAGACTGTGAGCCTTCAACTTGCCTGAGCGATCCCAACGCCTCCGAAACTCGGAGACTTGCGAAGCTGAGGTAGACTTCATCTTCAAGTGCGACCCACCGAACATCAGGCGTGGCACTGTAGCATACTGTAGGTTTATTCACGCATTGATATAGGTCATCATATATCTTTCTAATCTTGTCGGGCGTCATCTTTTTTCTGCTCGGCCTGTACATTTTGATATCCCCGGGTCCTTATGCGTACATAACATGGCTATATCATGATGGCGGCGAAGATTAGAACAACCGTAACCGTCAGCATTGCTATTGCTGTTGGTTTCAATGCGAATGCTGGTCTGAGCTCTGTATGAGATTGTGTACACATACACACACACAGGTGCATCGCCGTGGAGTCATGTGGGTATGCATCAACGTTCAAGGCTTAAGGAATGATCAAGTTACATGTGCCTTCTATACGATTCTCTTGTCTCATGCTTAATGACCCTCAGCACAAGCGACCGCGTACCTTTAAATGGCCGTCATACGACAGAATAGGACGTAAAACCGTGTTGTAGACATGCATTTACAGTTACAAGTTGCTCCATGCTTGGAGGTATCGCGGCGATGACCCTGATGCTTGTCCCGGATGTTGTTTTCCATGCAAGGGCGTTTTTGTAAGGGAAAATTCGGCCTGAGCTCAGGACTACAATCCGACGGGAACCTATAGAAGGAGTTTCGACTGCCCAGCAGACTGGCTGGCAAGTGTTTGGGACTGCATCTTTTGGGTTTAGGGGCGGATGTCTGTCGTCTGTTAATTAGAGTAAAGCTTGCCAGCGAAGACTTGGCTCCACCCGTCCCTAAACTCGACGCCTACAACTAGCCCATAAACCTCAAAAGCCTTGAGGCCCTTGAAAACCAAGCAAGACAAGCGACCCTTTCAGGTGGCCTACAGGTGTACATTCACCTCGGGGCTGTGTGCTGCACCTGCCGTGCTTGGCTGAATGGCCAAGAGCTGGGCTTCAGCACGGACAGCAAGCTGCCAGCCGTCTGCTTGCATCAGAACAAGACGGAGTCTGGAAATTGGTAGTTCTATCCACCTTTGAGCAAGTGAAGAGATACCCCTCCACGTGCTTGCGCATCAAGCACTGCACGGACGGCAAGCTGTCAAAATAAAGTAATGTTTTGACAAAGGGTAGTTGCAACCCCTTCCTAGCTAGTTGAGAGATCCCCCACTCCCTGGGCATCACCAGCAAAAGGACCGATGCAAGGAGCAGTCTGAGACTGGTTTTCAAGAGGAAGGCATGCTTTTTGCTCTCCCTGAGTCTGAGGTGGAATTCGACGTGACGCCTCACCTACGGCGCGAGGGGTTTGCAACAGGGTTGCGGCTGGGGGAGCTTAAGTATACTAAGTAACAGCTTAGCCAAGATGCAGCTTTCCTCACAACAGCTCAGCAATTGTTACAGGCAGGGGGTTGGTCGCGATCAATATGGATAGTAGCCGGAGAATATTCGTAGCACAAGTCATTGCGTTTTGTTGGGCGGAACTCAGGACCTGCCTTGGTATCGTTGAGGGCAACCGAGTATACCATGTGACTGGAAGTAGGATGGCTGTGTGCAAGTTCTTCCTTGGCCAGTCCCTTGTTGAGGGATTCAATTTAAGTTACCATTATAAGGAACCACATTATGTACTGTAGATCCCTATTATGGCTTAGTAGCTGGGTGGATACACTTTACACTTTGTGGGATAATATTACCGACTATAAAACTAACAGTGTACACTTTTGGGGGCTTATGAACTCAGCAACCAAGATGGTAACTTGAACCCCCAAACCCTAAGCCCCAAAAGGGTTCCCTGCATTGCGGGCTTTGTCCTTGCTAGATTCTGCTAGATAGGAGGGGAAACACGGAACTAACCCTTATAGATCCCTTAAAGTAACCCTTATAGATCCCTATTATATCATAATATACTATAAGGTACCATAATATACCCAAAGGTACTATAATATTATGTACTATAGATCCCTTAAAGGAGCCCTGATAGATCCCTTAAAGTAACCCGGCCTTATAGATCCCTATTATATCATAACATACTATAAGGTACCATAAGATGCCCAAAGCTACTATGATATTATCTACTATAGATCCCCTAAAGGAGCCCTTATAAATCCCTTAAAGGAGCCCGTATAGATCCCTGGCCAGTCCCGGTCGCAACGTCCTGGCCTTGCAAGTGCTCTGCTGGGGCGCCGCCGCCTACTTGGAAGACCAGGACATGATCCTCGGCAGCAGATTTTCGGGGGGTCCTTGGTAGCTAAAGTATGGTTTCGGGGTACGTCATGTGATTGCTATGTGTATATATATATATATACATATTTATTTATCTATTTAGACATTATATGTGTATACATATATATATATACACATAAAAACTTGTGCGTATACCTAAAGAAACTACATCATTAGCACTTTCCCCGGCTGGCGGGGTCTGTGGTCTGTGGACTTGCTGCAGCGAGCTGGTAAAGTGCCGTGTTGTGTGATGAGTACAGAGGAAACGTCTGAAACTCGAAAATATGTACCGCAACCGTAGCGGGGTGCATGGCTTCAGGGCAAAATCTGCCCCAAGCCGGACGGCATATCAGAAGACAAAGTAATTCTGTTAACCTCATCAGCATCTCGACGTTGCTTAACCGTGTATACATACAGTTTTGTTATTATCTACGCTTCAAGGATTTGTTCCTCAAGACTTTTTGGGCATACGTGGGCGGCCCACTCCGGTCGACATCCGCCATGCTTGCAGAGCAGCTGATTGGTTTTAGCTGCTGTGCGGTTGCCGGTGTAGGATTCGCCGTGAACTACATTCCGGTAAAGCGGATGGATACCGGCGACGGTGTGTTTTTCGCCGCAGCGATGTCACTGGGAATCGTCATGGTGGGTGTGGTCACAGGCATTGTGACGGGCCCGTTCCTGGCACTGCCCAAGTTCGAGCCCCTAGCAGCGTTAGGGGGCTGCATCTGGATGTTGGGGAACCTCATGTGCCCCTACATCATCCGTTTGGTTGGCTTAGGACTGGGGCTGACTGTTTGGGATCTGAGCAACATGATAACTGGCTGGTTTACTGGCTTCTTCGGCCTCTTCGGGGTTCACCGCGAGATGGTGTCGCGAGTTGATTTGAACTGTCTGGGTGTGTCCCTGGCGGCAGTCTCGCTCCTCTTCTTTTCATTGGCCGCCATTGCAGATCTTCCCAAGCAGGAACAGGGAACGCCTTCCCATGTGGGCGAAGACTGCCTGAAAGGGTTTGAAAGGTGTTGTGTCCTCTACGCTAGGCTACAATCGACAGGATTGCGAGGATGCTTAAATTCAGAAAGGCTCTTTTGTGCCATAATGCTTCAAACGGAGCGCATTATACAGTAGGCTGGCATCATTTTCTAGACTTCTTGGATACTGCAGTGATCTGGTGTAGCGGCAGATCGTTGTGACTGTTGATGGCTGATGTGGAGAATGGCCCTCAGCAGCAGCAGCGAAGACTTCTTGCACGAAGATGCGCGGGACAGGAGCCAAGTTCTTCCTAAGACCTAAGATTTCCTAAGCACCGGAGTTTGCAGAAGCATCGGTAATTCATTTTATTAATTCTGCCTCAAGTCTTTGTGTAACTGGGGCAGCTTTCAATAGTGGCAGTGCCGCAGCGGAGCAAAGTTGCTTTGTTTGCCAATTTCCAGAACTTATTTGCAAGAGCGTGTTTGCAGTTTCTCATGCTTTCTTGCTCCGGCCCGTTCCCATTACTCGCTTTCTCGGCAATTCTGTTCAGGTAGACGTGTGTTTGGCCTTAGCTTTGCGTATTACTTGCGTGACAAGGCCTCGTACAAGCCGTGATGGACTAGTCGCACCGGCATCAGCATCGTTGTTGAAAATGGGCGCAGATGGAAGGGACTAGCAGCCGTCGAGTGCATGCTTGACCGGCGTCACCGTTCAGCTAGATCTACAGTTTAGATCTACAGCCTGACGGACAGTGAAGGCCTGATAATTGCTGAAGCAAGTCTCCACTTGTCGCAGCAGCGACGGCATCGAAGTAGCTGTCTCTTGCAGAGTCCGAGTCTGAGAGTCCACCAGGTGGTGGTTTGCCGGCATTACACGGGACGTCTACGTCTACGCCCGTCCTCGACAGCACCTGCAGGACTTGGCCGCCGCTTGGCAACACCAAGGCTTTGGACAGATTTATAGTATTAAAAAACGTTATTATCATTATTATTACTACTACTACTGCTACTACTATTTTGACTATTAGTATCACTGTTTTTGCTAGTATTATGATTACTAGTATATATGGGCGTCATAAGGTACTGGAGTGGCAGGAAGGGTTTGGAGAGCAGCACGCGTAGTCATGTACATGTCGAGTTGAAATTGTTGCGACTTTCAGCTTCGCAACAACAGCAGACCTTGTTCGAGCCGCGATCGCAACAACAACACTTGGCGCGGAGATGTCTCTGCCAAGCAAATGCTCAATAGCCACGGCGCCAACGACGACGACAAATGCAACCACCACCACCACCACCGCCACCACCCACCACCGCCACCANCCACCACCACCACCACGACCACCACCACCACCAGCACCACCGCCGCCGCCACCACCACCACCACAACAACGACAACGACAACAACAACAGCAACAGCAGCAACAAACTCAACACCACTACAGCGACAGCGACCACGACACCAACCACGACAAGGGCAGCAACCACCACCAGCACGACTATAACAGCAACAGCCATTACAATAGCAAAACAACCGCAACAATAGCAATGGCAATGACAATAGCAGCAACACCAACAGCACAAACAGCAGCAACAGCAACAGCAATAACAGCAGTACGACGACGAAGACGACAGGTTATTGCACCTGCATTCCGGCACCATGAATCACGACGCGACCCAGAGCACTAAGAGCACCATCAGTGCCGGCACGAAGCCCGCAATTGCTTTTGAAGGCAGGTCAGCTACCATCTGAGGTGCGAGCTGCAGCCGACGGAAGCCTGGAGTTAGATGCGGCACCTTGTCGAATCTGCAGGGCCCCGGCGATTACTCATGTCTTGCAGATGTCGCTGCTAGATGTTGCAATGTCCGAGACTTTCGTTGTTCGGTCCCTGCTCGATGCATGCTTGACTTGAGCTGAGGAGGTTGTCTGCAACTCTGGACTGACAGGATGCGCGCTGCAATGCAGGTGCCTAGTCCGGGGAATTCGGCCATGTCTTGCCGTGGGTATTGGATCATATCCTACAATGATGATACATGGGTGCTTGTCAAAATTATGGTCCCCTTTTTGGGTCCCTATTATAATACGGCACCTATTATTTAGGGTGCCCAAAAAAAGGGCCATAATTCTGACAACCACCCACATACATTGGTGATGGAAGTGGAGCGACGATGCTGTTGGTGACCAAGAAAGACTTATAAAGAGTGTCGCAATTGCGCGCGCATGGGGCTGGTTTGCGTGGGCATCGTGGTAGCAGTGGTGACATGCTCGCACGTGATGGAAGTCTTAGTTCCGGTAGCAGCAGCAGAAAGAGAGCGAGAGAGAGAGAGAGAGACAGAGAGAGAGAGCGAAGGAGGGAATGAAGCAAGAGAGAGAGAGATATATATTGCGGACCGTGGAGGGGGTAGGCCTTCGGGCCCAGGGCTTGTCCCCAGACCCCTAAGCAAGTAAGCCAGAGAAATATGTGGGTAGTTGTCAAAATTATGGCCCCTTTTTGGGTACCCTAAATATTAGATGCCGTATTGTAATAGGGACCCAAAAAAGGACCATAATTTTGACAACCACCCATGTATATATATATGTATACATACTTGTATCTAAGTACCTGCATCTATATCTATGTCTACATACTACTTGTATGTATACAGTATTTCGTACGTGCGGGATCCGCGGAAGCCCACGGTAGCTCGAATATAGACATGGCTGCGGGATGCTTGATATCGTTGGTTGATGCTTCTGCTACTTCCTGCTGCTTAATCCGGCCGCGTGAATTAGAGATTCCAAGGGCTTTCAACCTGTTTCTGCAAGGGAAGCATGCTGGTATCCTGGGGGAGAATGCCCGTTTGTCGCTGTTGCTTTCGTTGTGTTCAGGGGCGCGTCCTCTGAGGGTGGGTACAGTGTTTTTTGCTGATAGGGCTAACCTCAGACCCCCCGTGTCAGTACTACAACTGTTCTCGTCCCCAGATATAGAGAAGGGGCTCGCTGGCTCGTGGGCGTCTTTGCCCTTGGGAAAAAGATATATGTTTACGATGACTTACCGGTGCTGTCGGTGATCGTTTGCAGATCAATGCAATTTCAACATTACCATCATCTGCAGGTGCCATGCGTAAAATGCTTCTTTTTGGGCTTTGTGCCACTCTGGTCTCAACACTGTTACTGATAAGGTTCACTTTCGACCACTGAGGCTTTACGATGGGGCAGCGGAGCTTGCAAACTTCGCTGTGCCACTGCACCGGCGGACAAACAGCATAGCCGCAGCTTGGGCATGTCAGATTTGCGTATGTTTGCGTTGGTTCACCATTTGCCCTGGCCTACCCCTGACATCTGAGAGAAGGCATTTGTCACTGGGATGTCTGCTGATTTCTGCGAACCCTCATCCTAGAGAATCTCATCGTGGACCAAGAGGATCGATAAGTTTAAAACCCTCAGGTCGCAGAAACTTAAGCATGATGAAGGCTTGCGGGCCCCTCCATTACTTCGCGACCGACGAACATGCCTCACAAGGAGAGTCCGTGTGTGAGCAGCGAGACTCTAAAGTACGCGCCGAGACAACATGTGTCAGAGCGAGAGTCGAAATTCAGGACTAAAACACCTGAGTCGAAAGCTGAAGCCCACAAACTACTTAACCCTAACATACCTAAGCCCCAGCCCAAAATAAAACACAAACTACCTAAATCCGAAGCACGTTCCCCTTTGGGGGAGATCAGGTGGGCAGGCAAGCCGTGAGTGTGCCGGGCGTCAAGCTTTGGAGCTCAGAGGCAGCTCTTTCAAATGCACTGTTTGGAGCACCAACGAGGAAGGGGCGAACGTACATGATTGGGTTCAGAGTTTGAAGGTGGATCCCGAGAGGGCCATGCTGCTGGTACAGCTGCATAAAGGGTCCTGGTCTAGGTCTGCAAGACAGATTTCGAGTAGGATTTTCGAGGAAAAGTTCGTGGCCAAGTCCCAATCGCATCCTCAGCATCCGGCTACACAGTGCACTAAACCCTAAACCGCTGTTTGAGCAGCTTCGTACAGCAAGTAGCTTCATGTTTGCAGTTCTCGAGGCACCTCACCTCTACACCTTACTTGTGGCTTGACTGCATCAGCGCTGACAGCGTGGATGGCCCTCAGGACAAGTAGGGCGACGTGGAATGCTGCATGTGAGGGTAGCAATGCCGTCCTACCAAACTTGGGACTTCGCTCTTAAAAGCTCGGAGTGCAGTTGTTATAGCAACATGCACCAGCTGGACCTTCTGAAAGGTGTACCTTAGCTCCGCAGACATAGCATCGACACATGGGTTTGATAGTGATAGAAGTTGGAGCCAGCAAGAGCAAGGATGAATGCAGAGGAGGTGTGATGTGATCTCCAGTGCTCCCGGAATCCGAGCCGTTTCAGTCGAAAGTTTTGTGGCACTCGTCGAGTCCATGCCAGGTTGTACAGAAGCAGGTTTACACTATTTGTAGGTCCTACGTGCTTTCATTGAAGCATCATGATCATCTCATTGATGTGGGGGTCTTTATGACACGCGAGCCATATTCTCATGATGCATCTTGCAGGTTTGATCAGTTTGGAAGTTCTACGTACTTGGATCTAAGGTGAGCCTGAGGGATGATAAGGCCTTGATGACGGAGGCTGCGGCTAGGCAGCATTGTGTCAATCGTTTCCGTTGCAGCACCAAGCACTCCTTTGAGATACGACGGATCAGTGATTTCATGCAATTTTCCGGTGAAGCGGACGGCAATCGCCATTGTGCGGAGCCCTTTGCAACTCTGACCTCGATTCTGTTTCATCAAAGTTGTAAGGTCTGCCTCCGAGTGGGCTTCCGAACAGTTGAGATACGCCAGGGTCGACTGCTGCTGAATGGCAGCTGCTGGATGGCACTGGCTTCCAATCACCGACCGCATGCCTGGGTTGTTGCACCTCTTGATACGTCTTGCTGCGATTAGGAAGCCTTGCCTTTGACACGACGACACAGGCGAATTGACACTGCGTGGTGTCAACCGTCACGAGCACCACCAGTTGAGGGGCCACGTTGTCGACCGGGAGTCTATGGTGACAGTGGCTCACCTGCAGATTGTTTGATGCAGACGGGCAAAAGCACACTGAACGGGCGCTCAGGACATCCGCCTCATGAAGCAAAACAGTTTCAATGCAGTTCGTTGTGCGCATTACCCGAATCTCAGCTTGGTATCATCTTCTCGTTTCTGGCAGTCTTGTCCACAGGATTGCAGAGGTGTAGGCCGGCTTCCGATGCTGGCTGTTGCTCACTTTGGTGGTTATCAAGCACGTGCCCCTACGATGCTGGTATGTTCTCAGGAACGACACCTTGTTCTATGAACTTTGCGACGAGCTCGGCCTTTATGTTGTGGACGAGGCAAACATTGAAAGTCACGGCATGGACTTCAACTGGGACAAGACTTTGGGAAACAAGGACACCAGAAGCTGGAGTCGCAGTCTGGGTGGGTGCGTGGGTGACGGCGTGGCTGCCCGCCGATATATGGGAGTTTCCGAGTTTAGGGGACCCTAGTATAGTACCCTAAATAATAGGATCCTTATTATAAGGACCCCAAAACAAAGTACCCCAATTTTCGGAAACTCCCATATATACGGAGCAACGCCTCGAACGGATCGATGGAAGATGGTTTGCGAATAGGGTCTTCTGCGAAGGCTTTTGCAGACTTAGGTTTTAAATTCGGGCAAAAAAACACACACGAAAAGCCACTCTTAGGCCTTGAACTGCCAAAAACTTCTTCTGCGAGGAGGAGTGGGATGTGGCCCACATGGCTAGAGTGCAGCGCTACGTGGACCAGAGCTTAGTGCTGGTCATTGAAGCAGATTTCGCAACGTCACATGGAGCCCTCCCAATCCTCAGGAACGTGACAAGAACTTCCCGAGTATCATCATCTGGTCTTTGGGGAACGAAGCCGGCAATGGCACCTTTGGCGGGTTTGGTCCTGGTTTGGCAAACCGAAATCTATGAGTACCGTAGTTTCCGGATGGCATAAACTCTGATCGAGGGTTGTTTCGTGCCCAATGCCCTGTGGGCGCCACAGCTCAACAGTATCAACATGTATCAAGCTCCCCCGATCGCAGGTTTGCTTCGCAGTCGCTTCAATAAGCGCGACCGATCCGCTTTTAAACCCAAAGTAAAGACGAAGAAAACCGTCCTCGCACAAGGAATCAATCATCACCGGACCTTCATGCACCTTGTCCGATGATGTTGTTTTTGACTCATGTCTAACGTTGCTGTTTTGCCCCACTGCTGAAAACTACAGGTGCGTCAGTTTGCTGCATGTGACAGCGCATCGTCGTGCATTGATTCTGCTACTCCTGAGTAGATCAAAACTGCCTTCAAAGAACGAGCAAACCCTAAACCCTAAACCTAGGTGGCTGAAGCGTCGAGATCCAACACGGCCTGTCCAGTACGAGCATGCGAGATGGAGAACTGATCCAGACTGGAACACGGACAACATTGAGAAAATGGCAGCCGAGACTGAATCTGGTGCCCATGTTGCTTGCTTCTCCATAGCCTTCCTCACTCCGTGATGTTTATTTGTTCAGGACGCGAATACCGACATTTATTGTCCCATGTATCCCAGCCACAAGAAGCTGGAAAAGTATGGGGAGCTTTACGAGGGCGACGTTCATGCGCGACCTCTTATTATGGTTGAGTATGCCCATGCTATGGGTAACTCTTTGGGAGCTTTCAAAGAATACTGGGACGTCATCTACAAGTATGACGTCACTCAGTCGCAGCCTTCCGTGGCTCCTGTTGCAAGGTGTAACAGTAGGACGCTTGCTCTTGGTTTGCCCGCGAAACTGCGCGAGTTTAGTTATGAGGGACGTGGGGGACGACATCAAGAGCCCTGAACTAAGCTAAACCCTATATAACCTTTTCTAAACCCAACAGCATTGCATGAGGTCCTACAGGGCGGCTTTATTTGGGACTGGGTCGATCAAGGGCTGGAGACCCAGAAGAACGGCAAGAAGATTTGGGCCTTTGGTTCGGATTTCGGGGGCAAAGACACCCCGACCGATTTGAACTTCTGCATCAATGGTCTTGTTCAGCCGGATAGGAAGCCGAATCCGCACCTCTTTGAGGCGAAAAAGGTCATGCAGCATCCGGACTGCTGTTGGGCAAGACTTTTCAGCGGCTACACTCCGCTGTTTTCAAAATGTCGAAGACATGAATATTCGATCGAAGGAATTCAAAAAAGTTTCAAACGAGACCAGGTTTGTCAGCTACCGAGCTGTGGATTTGGCCAGGGGCATCATCGAAGTTCGAAACCGTCACTTGTCTGAAGAGTCTCTTCCTGAGGCAGGAGGTTGGCCGGATGAGACTGAGTTTATCTAGTTGGTTGCATGTGTTTCACCTTTTGAGGCTACGATTTCCTGACACTGCAGCATCTGGATTTCTCGTGGCAGATATCCCAGAACGGCGTGGTCACAGAGTCGGGCAAGTTGCCAGGCCGGTCGCGTCAGTTCGCACGGAGTAGCTTCAAAATGCCTGGAACCCGGGATTCGGAACTGAACTTCGACCTCGACCGTACACTGAGTCCAACTGAAGCAGTGCTACATAAATCTGTAGTTTCGGGATGCTACAGACTCTTGTAGGCATTGTGCTTGGTGACTTCTTCCGAAACATCTTGGTTCTCCTGCTTTGGTGTGGCAAACTATGGGGAAGGAGGAGGCCCATGACTCATTCACACTCTTCCTCCGACCTACAGTAACCCCCCCAAGAACACAGCAACAAATCCTTCTAGAAAAAAGTTCAGAAACATGAGGGCAGCAATGACTGAATACCTCAACCTCCGACTCATCTAGAATCTAGAGCTCGGATCCAACATAGGGCATGGGCTTTTGAACGGCGGTGCTCTTTTTTAGTTTGCATATACCGTCGATGTTCATGGTTGAGGCTTGAGCACGGGCCCGCATCAAGCGGAGAACATTCAGATTCCATTGCCTCAGATCAATGCAGCCGCTTTTGTTGCATTTCGCTGGTGCCTGGATGTGGTTGGCTACGATACGCAAATGATCATGACATAATCCGGCAGCCTTACCAAGGGACCACGTTGCGAAGTGCACCTTCTTGTGTCTGCCTGCATGCGAGACTTGGCAGCCAAGTTGCGTTTCCAAGTCGTGTCACAGGTATAGGTAGATTTGAACCGAATATTGGAGAACATGTAAAATATCAATGTTACATAGAATATTAGTTATAAACTCTATTTGTCATTTTTTATGTTATGACGACAGCCAATCCTTTCGACAAGTAGGGCAACGGACTACTCATGGCTCAGGGCATCTCTCGAAAGTCTGAAATCTAGCTTGTCAAGCGCGGGAAGAATCCAACAGCCTAAGCTTGCTAAGCCAAAAGGCTGGGTTTAGGGCTTAGGTCCCCTAAACCCTAAACCCTAAATCTGGCAAGCTGATTTTGGACGAAGTCTGCATGACATATGCCTGGAGTTGTTGAACATGCAAGGACAGGCGGTTGAATTAGGTGCAAATTACAGACGGTGTAATTAGGTGCAAACTGCAAGCCAAGCCGATGCTCTGGAGGCTGAATTCAACATGGCGGTGACAATTTGCTGCAAACAATTGTGAATTCAACATGGCGGTGACAATTTGGTGCAAACAATTGATAAGGAGACTTCAATTAGGTGCATGTCCCCAAAAAGTTGGACACTGGGGCTGAACGAGATGTTCCCTTCAAGTCTGGCACGGGAGCAAGTTGAGTTGAGT
>BGNK01001157.1:51187-70917 GCA_003297005.1 Symbiodinium sp. clade A Y106 | reverse complement strand
TTGTGGAGACAAATGTGCTCTACGCTTCAATTCACTTCCTGAAAGCAGAAGTGGTAGTCGACTGTTCTTCGAAGTTACCCTGCATTGCGGGCTTGTCCTTGCTAGGTAGGAGGGAAAAAAACCTGGAAACCTCGCCTGACTTGTCGAGTGCGAGTGACAGAAAACCCATTCCCTTGCAGCGACCTCGGAGTCCCTGCTGTCACGAGTAATTACAGCCCGGCGCGAGTCAGTCGTCCTGGCGTGACGTTGCAAGCCAGTTGCAAAAGGGCTTAGGTCTCGCCCTAAACCCGAAAGTTTTGTGCTCAGGAGCAGCCGGAGGATGTTTCGAAGCTGGCGAAGAGGTCGCTTGGGAGCAATGGCTCCTCAACCAGCCTCCCCACAAGGACTGGGTGCTTGGCCTTTCTCAAGTAGCAGATAGAAGGAATTTGAAGGAGTGGTGGGCTTGGTACTCAGTGGGAGTCGCAAGTCCTGGACTCTAGGTTCATGTACGGGTCAAGGCGCGCTCGCGGAGGAGTTGTGCGGAACTCTGGGAGAGGCCGAGGGGCAGGCTCGCGATACAATGAGAAAGACGCTCTAGTGCCAAGACAGGCAGGAGGTGAACTAGATGAAGGTTCTTCGCAGGGACCTATGTATATTGAAAACAACACCCGCCGACATCAAAAAAAACCTGACTCTAGAGCAGCATATCCGACTCACATTGAACCCCCTATGCTGCTTCGTTTCGGGGTGCGGCAGGGTGTTTGGGATGCAAGGTTAGCATTTTAGAGATTGTGGAAGTTTAGGCTTAATTAAGGCCCTGAGCTACACCTTCATTTTGAGAGATGATTCCACACATTGGGCTCTGGAGTCCGCAGCGCTTGGAGGAGGTGCCAGCGGCCATCACTGGCCCGGAGCCGGCAGTGGATCAGTCTCCGGAACGGGCAACTCGACTTTAAAGCGCAAGGGCGCAAGGCCGCACTCGTAGGGCTTCAGGGTTGCAGAGGTAAGGGTTGATAAGGCTTTAGAGGGGTTTGGGATTTAGGGTTATAGTCCGGGTGTAAAAGGGTTATGGGGTTCAGGGTTAAAGTTTAAGGCCCACTACATTATTGACATTCTTGTGGGTAAGTTTGGAGATTTCGGATTTTGGGGCGGAGGCGGAGGAGGAAGTTACGAAGAGACTTTGGTGGGCAATTCAGGGTTGCATGGACCACCAAGCCTCGAAAGCCGAAAGCGCCCAAGGTCACGATCACAGCCGGAGCACTCACTGCGCGTGCCTTTGGCATCAACGGCTTTTCGCCACCTTACTGATCCCATGAACCCGATGAGACGAAAACTGGAATAGGCAGATTGGTTGTGGCTGTGTGAGGGATAGCAAACCTCAAGTTTGAGTGTGTGGGCGCTTCCCGAACCGTAGGCGCGCCTGTAAACCAAGCGACATTTCAATCTGCACGGTTCGTTTAAACGACCCTCATCAATCCGAACTCCTAAGCCTGCCAAGATGCAATTTTGAAAATATATTGTCTTGTGATACTCGTATCATATCCCCAAAGTCCCAAAGTTTGGGGGTTTGGACGGTCGGGTTTTGCAACCTCTGCCCGCTCCTAGCAACACGAACGGAGCCTGCGGTCGGCCCCAAATCCTCCTCGCCACGGGAGTCCGAGCCTGAACGCCGAAATCCTCAACCCTAGACTATAAGGCCAGTTGTGACAGCGTAGGCTCACCCCGAAAGCATAAACGTAGAGGCCTGAATAATTAGAATAGGGTTTGGGGCTATATGATACTATAATTATACTAAGGAACCCCCAAAAGCCTATTCCAATTACTAAGGCCTCTACATAACAGTAGAAGCCCAAAAGTTGGAAACCCAATAGCCTCAATCCTTAAGAGTAATGTATAGGGAATCCCAGCTCTATTCGGCCTTAATCCGGTTTCCAACTTTATGGGGTTTACTGTAGAACACCCTTCCAATTTAGGGGCCTTATAATTAGAGTAGGGCTTTGGGGCCCATTATACTATACTTAGAATAAGGAACCCCCCCAAGCCTATTCCAATTATTAAGGCCTCTACATTAAACGTAGAAGCCCAGGCATTGAAGTGACTCGCGGTTGCCTTTGTGCTCTCGCCTTTGAGGGCCTTGAGCTCCTGGCCTCACCGCTGCTGCCAAACTTCTGGCGGCCGCCGATGCTGGGCCTAAATAACCCTAAACCCTAAACCATTACCAGTACGATTTTGGGGGGTCCCTTATGATGATATTTATAGTAGCTTCTGAGAGATTTGGGGTGTAGGGTTTGGGCACACGGCCTTAGTTAGGGTTTAAGGGTGCAGGGCTTAAGTGACAAGGGCTTCGGGTTTGAGGGTGTCGGGATTAAGGATAAGGTTTGCTTGCGGTGTGTTTTGTTGTGGGGCTTGTAGAGTCTAGCTTCGTAGGGATTGTGGGTTTAAGTTGCGGTTCGACATGGTTTAGGGTCGCGGATATTCCTGGGCTTATACAGAAATCTGAAGCAATGGGCCCGTGAGTATATTGGTCTCTGTTTAACTACTTGTCCTGCAGGCCCCAAAACCTACATGCGCACCCTTGCCTAGCATCGCGGACCAAGGACGGACAACGACTACGGACTGCCATAAGGGCTCCGGGAAGGGGGCTTTGGGTTTAGGGTTTAGGGCCTGGTCTTTAGTGGCTCCCGGGAGCATTGGTGCGTCGGTCCTGGTGGAATAAGGAACCCTTTTACCCTGGACCCGATGGGCTCTACATGGGCCGCGAAGCGTCTTGCAGAACTTCTGCCGTTGTTGCCTGGGCCAGGAGCCAATCTGCAGAATGACATGAAGTGCTGGAGGTTCGCAGGGCAAAGGGCCACTGTGATGCTTGGAGTGCAACGATGTGGGGGGGGTCTCTGAAGTTTACTGGGGAACTTAGGATCCCACGTTGTCTTTTGAAGCTCCTCTATGGAGTTAGCACCGGAACACCACAAGGCACACATAGCACCAGCTTACAAGACCATGGCTTTATGACTTCTGAGGCTCCTGAGTTCAAGAAGGGGCCCCTTTACAGAGCAATCGACAATCGAGTCCTTGCAAGAAAGATCCCTAAAAATCCCTTTTTCGGTACCCTAAATAATAGGTGCCGTATTATATTAGGGACCCCAAAAAGGGACCCGCAGCCGACGAAGCCCGAAAGTCGCTTAAGTGACGAAGGACGAATGGTCTTCGCATCGAACCCGGCCCGGGTACTGTGAGGATTGGTGCTGAGCTTCTGGTTGGAGCAGGCGAGCCTTGGCGGTTGCCTAAACCCGCCTCAGCATCCAAAGCATAATAAGTCCTTTGCCCATGGCTTCCGAAAATCTTTTGGGATCCACCAATATCCCTGCGCCCTAGAGCAGGCGTGATGTCTAGGACTTTGAAAAGTCAGAGCTTTTCGAGCGGCCAGGTGCCAAGCTTTACCTGGACTTCCGGATTTCCTGTGCTGGAGTGGTGGTGGCAGCAAAGTGGCGGCCTGCTAGGAAGGATGGACCACAGCTCGCCACCGCGGGCTCCGTGGGACACTCCTTTGAGACGGGGTACTGTAGCTTTTCTGGGACCACCGTGTCCGAACCATCGAACCATTCCGAAATCTCTGTAATCCTTTCCCCCTTTCATTAGGCACCCCCTTTATAATAAAGGCACTTGTCGGACAAGCCCCTGAAATCATTGCGGACCAATTTGGATTAGGGGCAAGAGCAGGAGCAAAAGCTGGAGCAACAGCACGAGGCGGAGGAAGAGTGAGAGCAGGAGCAGGAGCAAGAACAGGAGCGAGCAGGAGCAAGAGCAGGAACAGGAGCAAACGCCAAGAGAGCCAAGAGCCAGAGCAGCAGCAGGAACAGGATCAAGATAGGTGACAGTAGAGATGAAATCACCGCCTACCCAGTAGTAAGAAAAACACTTCTCGAGTTTCTATTGGGGGGCCTTTTAATTGGGAGGAAGGGAGCCCTGCAAGACGTGACTACTGAGATCTACTGGTCTTGAAAACAGCTTTCGAAGCGCTCCTACGCTAGGGTATCGCAGCTTTTCGGAGTGTTTCCGGGACCCCAGCCTGGCCAAGGATATCTGAAGGGCTCAACCCATCGCCACATCGATGTGGAAGGAAATGTGGTGCGAGCACGTTGGAACGACATGGGTGCGTGGCAATCCCTGACGATGAACGTCGCGGCTTGGCACATGGGGTATATTATTATATTAGATGGACGGACGGACGGACGGATGGATGGATGGATGGAGGATGGGTGGATGGGTGGCGCGAGACGACTTTAGCAAATGCATGCAGGCAGAGCCCAAACAGCCCAATCAATTGAAGTATTTTCTCATGCAAAGACAAATCTACCCATGGCTTGTAGACTCCCCATGAGACTCCTTCCCACATCTTCCACTGCCACGGTGGAGCCCGTTCTCTGCATTTGAGGCTGGCAAGGAAGCTGGAAAGCCGCTGGAAGACGGTGACAAGCTCGCACTGCAGGTGCATCCCTCAACTCCCCGGCGCAGACCGCAGTTTTGCTTCACAGCATCCTGCAGACTCTCAGAAGACCGAGGCGGTCACCGGCAAGACCGAGAGCAAGCTTTTGCATCCAAGCAGCAGATGCATGTCCGAGCCTTGTTATCGCTATCCTCCCATGACATTGAGGCTCCATGGTCTTGTGCCAATCCCCTCTGCTGGGACAACGTGCGAAGCTTGGGGATCTGAGATAACGACTATGCCTTTTTGCTTCTTGTGACCCATTGACATATACATGTCTGAATTCAGATAGTATCACTCAAATGCAAAGCTTCCCCTAGCGCCCCAAGGCCTCCTGGTTACGCTGGCGCAGCCTGTGCAGTTGAAGCTACTGGAGATCCTCAGGCGCGCGAACTATTGTCCGGTTGAGTCCTGCTAACTACGACGACGCGCTGCTGCTACTGTTCCTGCTGCTGCGAATATTCCTATTTCTATTACTACTACTACTACTACTACTACTACTACTACTACTGCTCCTACTCCTACTCCTACTACTACTACTACTACTACTACTACTACTACTACTATATACTACTACTACCACTACGACTACGACTACGACTACTACTACTACTACTACTACTACTGCTCCTACTCCTACTCCTACTACTACTACTACTACTACTGCTACTACCACTACGACTACGACTACGACTACTACTACTACTGCTTCTACTGCTACTGCTACGGCTACTGCTACCGCTACCGCTACCGCTGCTCCTGCTCTTGCTCCTGCTCCTGCTCCTGCTGCTCCTGCTGCTGGTGCTACTACTGCTACTACTAATGTAATTATGACTGGTACAGCAACCCCCTGTTGCCTCTCCAAGCATCCGTTGAGGATCCGATCTGGACGCTGCGTAGAGCGGCTGGCAAGGGCCAGGTGCTTTCTGGCGACAAGGCTCACCGTGCTACGGCCACCTCACAGCAAGAAATAGAAGGAACGAGCGATGTATGATCAGGTGACATTGGAAGCTGGAGGGAAGTTCTTGGCAGTGGTGGAGAATTTCGTGGTAGCCGTGGATGTGGAGTCGCCTTTCACGACTTTTCTTCTGGAGGTCAAGGACCGGGACTTTCCTTCCCTTCTCGGTACACAAAGGTGGCAATTTGGGAAACTTGTTAATTTCCCTTTATGGTTCCTATAGACTTAGAGGTACCTATTCAGAAATACTCTTCAGAGCCCACCAGAGCCCCAAAACTACAACCCAGTTACATAAAGCCAAAGCTCGACTCACCCGGCAATACGAGAAGAGGGACGGTGCATGCATGGCATATGCGCAGGACCAACCAGCTCCCATGAGAATCGGCTTCACCGGATCCCTCGTTGATGGTTTTCATGACGTCGAGTGGTTCGGCAGAGGTCCTCATGAGTCTTATTTGGATCGTCACTCCTCGGCGCGTGTGGGCCTTTTTCAGGGCTCCATCGCCGAGCAGACTGTGGCTCGGATGTAGCTTTCATACACAGATGGATGGATGGAAAGATGGATACATGAATGTATAATCTTACACACATAGACCATGACTATACGTGTATGTGTATGCAGAAAGTGACACTGTGTTGTGGAATGCAGATCGGGCGGTGTCGAAGATGCATGTCGTCGGATCTCCGAGGTGAAGTATGTTCGGCCCCAAGAGAACGGCAACAAGTTCGAGACCCGATGGATGGCGTTGAAACGACGACCTGCAGACCCCTGCACCATGATGCTCATTTCAGCGGCGGCACTAGACTGAAATCAAGGCGTGAGTACATAGTTCCGTTTACATGGACATGCTGCTTATTGTAGCAGCTGTTTGTTTGTGTGTGTGTGTATACATACAGACATACATAATACATAAATACGTATATGCATCTATTGATAGGTCTGGGACTTGAGCCGTTCGTTGTGGCCAACAGCCGAGGGCCAAAGCCAGATGTTGGAGATGCAGTGCCATCACTTTGCGCTGGAGGATTTCGATGGAGGCGATGTGAAGGCTCAGCAGAGCCTTGTCAATCTTAAGGCTCCTTTTTAGTCATTGGCGTTTGGGCCCTAAACCCTGATACTTTGAAAAGGGAACCCCTCAAAAGGATAGCCTTTTTCCGCAGAGGGACCAAGGAGCTTCCTGCATGCCGGGGAGCTCATCGAGCAGCCCACCACGGCTGCTTGGCCAAGCCTGAGCTGGTCAGATGCGGTTTAGGGTTTAGGGTTGCTCGCTTGTGTGTCTGTCTGCTTTCACTAATGTCAGTAGTTGTCTGTCAGTAAGGCAGGCCGGCAGTCTGTCTGAGTCTGTCCGTCCGTATGCATCCATGCATGTATGTGTGTATGCGGGTGTATATGACAGGTATATGCACAGGCAGAAAATATATGAATATTTATCCATGATAATATGCACAAATTTATATACGTATGTTTGTTGTGTTGCTCGCTTCCTTGATGTGTTCTTTTTGTTGAATTGTAGGCATGCATGCATGCATGCATGCATGCATGATGAATCATCTATTCATAACAAATCGCAGCATGCCACTCCTATAAAATGCTGAGTAATTATGCTTAGCGGCCCCCCCCCCATAGTTAACAGACAACAGATAGTCATGCGTATCGTATCGTATGTTGCACGCATATTATACACATAGATCACTGTTTCAATGCATGTGTGTACGTCTGATCTGTGTACCTCAGGCTTCGAGGTCTCTCTTGTTTGAGCTAGTGGCTGCAGGCCTTCTGCGTCGATGCGATCCAGATGGGGGTGGGTGGGATCGATTCCTGGGGGCGAAAGCCTTTGGACGAGCACCTGATCAAGCCGGATGAAGACTGTGATTGGTCCTTCCAGCTGATGCCATGTCCCATGCTCTGAGATGTCGGGGCTTCTTCAGCCTAGAGTCAGCGTCTTTTGTATTGGGGGTTTGTACGGGATCCCACTGTTCAGAACCTAGTTTGTATCAGGGTCCCCTAATAGTATTCTGAGACTTCCCTGAAGCTCTTCTTGCGTGTAACCAAGGCAAAGAAGACTTCGATAGCGACTGGCGCCGGAGGCTGCTCTAAATGGAGTGATCTCAGGGCCCAGGTGCCCCTTCCAGCAAGGCTACGATGTACTCACGTAAACATGCATAATAAATTACAGTAGCTTGAGGGTTTGGTTTTGGAAGGGTTAGGGCACCAAGCGCACCTCTCCGGGACCTCTTTGTGGATGGCATCGAAAAAGGAGCCACCAACACTTGCTATCATTGGTGCGCACCGAAAGATGTACTTGTGTGCTTCACTTGCACTTTGTTCCCGGTACACCTGCAAATGCTCAGCAAGCAATCCTAGTAGAACCCTGCATAGGAACACGAATCGGAGCCCTGAATAGGCACTTACCGGAATTCTGACAGGAACCCCAAAAAGTAACCCGATTAGGAAAACCTTGAAAGTAATTAGGAACCCTAAAATGTAGGGGCCTTTATAATTAGAATAGGGTTTTGAGGATTCCTTATTATGATACCCTCAAACTCAAACCCTACTGTATTCTAATTAGTCAGGAACCCTGCCTTCGGCCGAGGTGAAGTCGCAGCCACACGCACGGGCGCGCGCCACCGCTTCGAGGAGCGAGACGGGGCTTCAAAAGTGTCAGCGAGAGGTGTTAGTTGTTTTAGGGTTGTTTGGGGTTTTTAGTGCATTTGGGTTTAAAATGGCTGTTTCGGCTTCTGCTGCTGTTAGTGTTGTTTATAGGATGTCGGTACGTTTTATTTAGGGCTTCAGGGGTTTAGGGTTTGGCTTTGTCGCTGAAGACCGATTGCAAAAGGGTTTGGCTGTTTTGGATGCAAGTATGGATCCATTATCCTCCCATGTTATATTACCGGCTATACATGCATGGTTGGACATGGGAGCTATCAGGGCCCAGGAGAAGGCAAGAGTGCACCAAGAGTCAGGGATGAGAATGTCTTGCTTCAATGACTAGGGCTACGGCTCCAGAAGTTTATGCCTCAGAGGGCTTTGTTTCCATTTTGTTCTATTCCAAGGCTCATGGGCTTACCAAGGAAGCGTCAGTCGGTCAGCTCAAGGCATACTCTGACTTTTCGATTACGAGTTTAGGTCTGATGCCTGAAGATGCCTGAAGCTTTCTGTGTTGAACAGATTCCCCCGCCTTCCTCATGATAGTCATGTCGTTCCGTGGAGGTGGATGCCATTTGGGCAGAAATCGCGCGCTCCGAGCGCGAGGAGAGCAGGCCACTGAGAACAACTGCCGGGAGGGACGCTGTTCAAGGCTGCTTTCTTTCTGGGCATGCTATGCCGTCGGCGAAATTTATTGACAAGTGTATTGCATATACCTGCGTCGTGCGGGGCCAGGGCCTCAGTCGTACTCGCACCAAAAGCAGGCTTCGACAAGAAGAGATGGCAGAACAGAGCACGGAGAAGAAGCTTCGTCAGGAGATGCCGCATGGACTTGCTCAAGCCGATGTGCTTATCAGTCGAAGCACATACTTTTCCGATCTCCATCCCAAAAACACTCCCATGTTACGAACTTGGACTTTTTTGGAATCCTTGTTAAAGGGAAGTGGTTTATTGATCAGGGGTTTGCACCTCGAACTCCATTCTGACATCACGCAGGAGGTTCGGGTGGAGAGGGGCAAGATTGAAGCTTGCTCCCACCGCGTGGCCAATGAACGGCCACAAGCCCAACCACGTCTGTGCAGGTAGAATGCAGAATGCAAAATAATCACGTGTGATGAAAGGATCCAGACCAACTGCTTGAGCGGAAGTGAGACTGCTAAACGATATTGACAGCCGCTGAAACCAGCCGAGGCTGCAGGAGGCTGAGGAAGCCGTGGATTTAATGTGCCCGCGGCCTGGGATCATTCCGGGATTGAAGATGTGTGAGATAAGCCGCTTTTAGCACTTTGGGTTTTTTTTTGTAAACGGCACATGTGAGGCATGAGAATCGAGGAGCTCAAGTCCGATACCACTGAACGGCAGGCAGTTGCCATTGCACGTCGGTTGGAACCGGATGTTGGGCTGTGAGACATGTAGCGCGGTCATGAGTAACTCGTAACTTGTAGCTGGGTACAGTATAGCTTCGACTGTTGTCATCATCATGTATCTTTGGTTTTGTGCTTGCGGGTTCTGGCTCTGTGCTTACTGACACAGGTCGTCCTGCTTCAATTGACCCTCGTGCCAGAAATTAGTAATTGCTTTCCTCTCAAGGCACCACCACCACCACCGCCGCAGCAGCAGCAGCAGCAACCACGACCACGACGACAACGACGACGACAACCACTGCCACAATAGCAACAACAACAGCAGCAACAACAACAACTACTACGACGACGACGCTTACGACAACTACAGATACAACTACCAGTACGACCACCATCCCGACCACGACCCCAACCCCGACTGGAACCAAGACCGCGACAACCACTACCACTACTGGATGCTGCTGTACCTATTGCCCTGCTTCGTGTACTCAGCCATGCTGGAGGCAAAAAACTACCACTACTGCCACAAGCACTCTTACAAATATACTATAATCACTACCACTACCACCACCACCACGAATGCTGTTGCTGCTGCTGCTGCGACTGCGGCTGATGCTGCCGTTGCTGCTGCTACAACTATCACTCCTGCTTCTACTGCCGGTGCCACAGCTGGTGCTGTTACTGCAACTACGGCTGCTGTTGCTGTCATCAAATTGCTTGAATGCTGCCATTGTGCGATGTACATGACAATGAACATGTGAGTCTGAAGTTGTGTGTGTGTGTGCGTGCCTTTCATGTGTTTCACTGGCAACGCGAGTCCGTAGCAAATTCCCTGCGACTTGGAAGTTTGACTCCCAGCATCTTTTGTCGTCGTTCCCGCAAGAGTGCAGCCCTACGGCCGCCCCAAAATTGCATTGCTACGCTTGGTGCTGCATGGTGTAGTGTTGTTATACTCGTGGTACGCCTTCTACGACAGCCTACCATTGAAGTTAAGATGTGGCCGATGCCTTTAGCAAGCGACTTTGATGCAGTGTTGTTTAAATGTTTCGTGGCTGAGTACAGCACATCGAAGATCATGAATCAGGAGCGGGCTCGTGAAAAATCAAAACACTTTTAACCTCACAAGATCCGAGCACAACCTGATAGACCCAATCGTCTGCGGCGGCAGAGAGAGAGAGGTGAGCATGATGCCCGGAGGCTTTGACCAGCCTCCATGCCCGGGAGAGAGGGAGAGAGAGAGAAGCAAAAGTGTCAGGCTTTCGATTCAAGATGATTCTGCAATGCGAAAGCACTGGTATAGCAGTCGGCTGTTTATCTAGTATGCTCAGAATAGCAGTAAAGATCATGTTTCCGCCCCGGCCCTCATGAAGCTGGGGCCGAGAGGCGCGGATGAGTCGGGAGCACACCAGCGAGGCCGACAGCCTCCAGAACGATCTGAAAGTGTGCCTAAGGTTCAGCGCTTGGCAGTTTGGATGCCTGCTGCAATCGAATGTGTGCTCGAAGTGTTCCAATGCAGTGTGCACATGGAAAGAAAGGCCACAAGTCGCCGAGGGGACATCTTTCCATGATGGCGCAACCTTCTCGACAAGAGCTCATATTTGCGTCGCATGCACGGAGCCCTGATTCAAAGGTGTCAGCACTGGAGCTCGCCTGCGAGGTGCCGCATGTGCATGGATAGGGCTTGGAGCTCATGGAATTGCGGGGTGAGGATGTGTTCTGCTGATTGGAATGTATTCGATGTTCGACTGGACAGCACACGTGCCGTCTGCATCCTGAGTTCATGCCACGACTGTGTCCTGACGCAGGAGATGAAAGCAGAGGTAGCAAGCGCACGGGTGCCAAGTTCCTACTTGCAGGATCAGTGAGCTGAGTAAGTAGTGTGCAAGTCTGGTTATTCATACAGTAACTAAAACAGGGTCTGCATGATCCTACGTTCATTACCTGCACACTATGTCCCTTGATCCTGCAAGCACCGCACAGCTTCTTTGTGCATGATTCGTACCACATCAAGGGTGCCCAGGTGGATCCCACTTCTGTGCATCTCTGCTGTCCATGTGCTGAAAACAACACCTTTGCATGCTCTGTCTCAGCTTCAAGCTCACCTAAGGACCTGGGGTTCAGGGCTCGGAGTTCGGTGCGTTAACATTTTGAGATTCAGCACACAGGGTGGTGTCAACCTCGAGCATATGGGGTTACCCGGCGGCTATGAAGGCCCGGTGCAAGATAGTATAGGAGCCTAAAGAATTACCAATACTATTTTGGGTTTGCCTTATTATACTTATAGTATCATGGCCCCAAAACCCTATTCTATTTATTAAGGCACCTTTATTATAGTACCCTTATAGATCCCTTATAGACCCCTTTTAAGGAACCCTTTACAGGAACCCTATTCTAATTATTAAGGCCCCTATATTAGGGCACATTCAGCGAACAGCCTCGGATGCGAAAGGCTGTGGAGGAAGCGGAAGCAGCCAAGCGGGAGGCGACAGCATGGATGCGGACGTGGTCTGACCGTAATTCTTCAGGGGCCTTAATAATTAGAATGGGGTTTTGGGGTATAATATCACTGAGCTTCAGAGCGTGGGTGGACTTGCTGGCTGACATTAAGAGCCCAGCTGCAAAAGGGTATTATACTATAAAAATTTAGGCCCCATATTAGCTGGATACCCATCATGGGGAGGAAACGATTTTGCAAGCGAATAAGTAAGGCAAAATAATTCAGATGGGTACATAATGAGCCCCCACTTGTAGCTTAAATTAAGTTAGATTATGCAAGAGAACTTGGAGCGTGATTGGATATGTCATGTTCGTGTTGCATGCCGCATTCCCGGATCTTCCGTTCCTGCTATCGTGTCGAAATCTGACGCTTGCAACGCAGCCACGTCTGTGGTTCAGACCCATTTCTACTAGTTGTTTGCCCTTGCTGAGCTGCTTGGCTTGGCAAGTCGGGGAAGCAATGACTTTTCTTGGTTTGTTGAAAACACTTTACACGCTTTAAGCTTGTTGTAGATACATTCACATCGGTTTAAGTTTCGAATCCAGAGCCCGGTTTTGGAGTCTCCAGGAACGCTTCTTGCGTTGTCTGCCTGGACTGAGGTGCACTCTGCACTCATTCATCCATGGTCATGCAAATCAGCAAGATGCTTTCCCTCACAATGCTTTTGGGATGCTTCGGTGCCTCGGACAGACGTTCAGGTTCTCTCTTCCCTCCCCCACCCACCGTCCTCTGGAGCTGAGGTGCAGTCGCCGAGACCCACGACCCGAGGATGATGCGATATGAAGCCCGTGTCGATGCGAATGGGGAAGCTCAAGACTTTGCACCTTGGCGTGTCTTTCGACTGCTTTCTCGGATGTGGACTTCTTTAGACTCTTTAGACTACGGCATTAGCGCAATGAATGTAGATTCTTGTATTGTGATGTTACTGAAGCGGCAGTTAGTTAAGTGACACGCAGGTCGAGACAGTGATTCCAAAGACCGCAAGGTGCCTGTTCCGGACCATTCCGCCCATCATCGGGTGCGGAATCAAGCCGCCCTGCTTGCAGGCCCTGAACATGTGGTATCCATACAGTCGAAACACATCGAAGCACGCAACAATTGTTTGAGAAAGTCTTGAGTCGCTAAGACCGTTGTTTCTCATGTTCAACCCCTAAACCTGAAGCTCAGATCTCACGAAGCCGTGCCTGTGCTGAGCGAGTGTGCGAGTCGAAACCTGCAGCTTCGGCAGGTGACCAAACACCTCCCGCGCCCGCGCCGGCCGCACCGGCAACCACCACACTGTACCCGCAGAATCCCAAAGGACCGGCTCACACCGGCATTTCTGTAATATAGGGGCCGTATAAATAACTACCTATACTATTTTGGAGGTTCCTAAGTATACGTCTTGTGTAAAAAAAACTCAAAAACCTCTTCAAATTGTTAAGGCCCCTTTGTTACTAGAAGTTCGTTGCTTGGAGTTTATTTCCGGTGTGGCATTGTGTTCGGCAGATGTGGTGGGTTTCTCAGACGCTTGACGAACAATGGCAAGTGCACACCGCTAAGTCTTTAGGGTTTTAAGCGGTGGGGTTTTGGACCGGAAGCCTCAGATTAAGCTCTTGCCCGAGAGGACCCCTTGCCATCGACGATAATGCGTGGACGCTGCTCTTCAAAGCGAAGCTTGGCGCGCTCTTCCCCGTGCTCATCCTCTTCATGCTGACCTTCTGACGCCTGGACGCAAGAGAAAGGTGTGTCTTCAGGGGCCTCAAAAGGTAGGATGAAGGTAGGTGGGGTAATCCCCAAATAAGAGTCCTTATATAAGGGATCCTTCATCCTACCTACCTTCGTCCCACCTTTTGAGGCCTCCAATGTCTCGAGAAGTCCAGGAGATGAGTAAAGCCGCAGGGCCGTGTTCCCCGGGCACCTGAATTTGGGTTTTGGTGTGCTGATACGTAGACTGGAGCGTGATGTGCACACGGCACATGAAATCCGAATTGTTGATCATCTTCGTGGAGAGACTTCATGCCGTCAGGTTTGCTCGCCCTGTCCAGCTGCATGTTTTTCAAAGCCAAGAAAGCCGAGGCAGGGCCGAATACAGCTAGTTTGCACAGAGGTTGGAAGAAGAACAGTAATTGATGAAGGGGCTACCGTAGCCATCACAACCAGTCACAGTCATCATCATACCACGGCAGACGAAAGAGCATTAGTAATGCTGGTGGCTAGTACATACTATATCGGTGCAGATAGAACAAGACCGCATCTGCCCCCAAAACCTACACTCTGGGGTAATCATACGCCGCGGCGAGCAAGAGCACCTACAGATGCATGTTGACATAACTTTCAATAACTTTTACATGCATATCGCCGCATGGGGTGGGTCGTCTCATGTAACACACAGTGACACAGTCGTACTATGGGGGAAGGGCCTGAGTCATTTATGCTGCACCTGCCAGAATTCTAAGTGGCTACAGTAGGCCCAGTAGGCAACCCTTCTGGCCTGCAGCAAGCAAGCATGCAAGCAAGAGAGAGAGAGAGAGAGAGCAGACCTCCTTCACCGAAAAGGGAGGGGCGCCCCTTCGCGGGGGTCTTTGATCAGACCCCTAGGATGCCCTGGACAAAGAAAGAGAGAGAGAGCGAGCCGTCTCCAAGAGAGACGGCGTGCGTGCATGCATGCCTGGGTGTCTCTGTGTGTGTTGGATAGATGATAGATGCGGCAGGTAGATTCAGGGTAGATAGATAGCTACAACAAATTACGTAGGTACAGAGATCGATCGACAGATGGATGGATAGATAGATACGTAGATGGACAGCTGGCCAGGTAGGTAGGTAGGCTGGGGAGTAGGATGGCAACGCATCGGCGCAGCAATGTGTCGTCAGTTTAGGGGCATACTTGAGCCGAATCTTTGACGGTCAGTTTACTTACTTTTGGGCGGTTTCTGAAGCCCATCGATCCCAAAACCTAAAGCCTCAAACGTGCCAGGGAGGTGAAGCTGAAGAGCTGAAAGCACAGGCATGTGGACCAGAGGCTGGCACAAAGGGCTTAATATAGGGGCCTTAATGAGTAGAACAGGGTTTTGGGGCCCATGATACTATATTTATGATACGGAACTCCCAAACTAGTATAGGTTAAGGCCCCTGTATTACTTTATGAGTTACAGTCGGTGTTATTGTTGTCTCGTCGTGTATGGGTATTTAGGCAGCTCATTTGCTCAAGCTCCCACGTGTAGCCGCGTCCTTGATTTGCTTTGTGGATTTGAGACCGGCTCCCTCTTTCTAAAATCCTGCCATGTGAGGGATTGGAGGAAGACCTGTACGGACTGGCGATTGCTTCCATTGTCGCCTGTCCTGCAAGAAGGTCGAGCCTGAGAAAGGCGATGTAGTCGTCCCCTCTTCTACTATGTCACGACTGCTCTCCTCCTGCAGCTGTGTTGCTTCCTCCAAAGCTGTTACTAGAACTGTTGCAAGCACTGCAAAGTAGTACTAACCGTTGCAGTAGTACCAGCAGCAGGAGGAGGCAGAGGAGGAATAGTAGTAGTAGTGGTGGCAGTAGTAACGGGAGCAGCTAAAGCATCCCGTAGTTGCATCTGTAATGACTTGTTCGCAACAACAACAACTACAACTACAACAACTACTACTGCTACTACTACTACTAGTACTAGTACTAGTACTAGTACTAGTACTAGTACTAGTACTAGTACTAGTACTAGTACTAGTACTACTACTACTACTACTACTGGTCCTTGCGGAGCTGCCACTGGTGTGCCATGCGAGTGACAAAAACTACTACTACTACTACCACTACTGCTACTACTACTACTACTACTGCTACTACCACTACTACTGCTACTGCTACTGCTACTACGACCACTGCTACTGCTACTACTGATTGCTACGGCTGCAGTATCGCGAGTTCTGCTGCTACTACTGCTACGACGACGACGACACTACTACTACTACTACTACTACTACTACTACTGCTACTCCTACTGCTACTGCTACTACTACTACTACTACTACTACTACTACTAGTACTAGTACTACTACGACTCCTGCAGCTACTGCTACTCCTGCTGCTGCTACTACTGTTACTACTCCTACTCCTAACTCTACTCCTACTATGCGAGTGACTACTGCTACTGCTACTGCCACTGCCACTGCCACTGCCACTGCCACTGCCACTGCCACTGCTACTGCTACTGCTACTGCTGCTGCTGCTGCTACTACTACTATAGTAGTACTACTACTTGCGAATGAAACTAGTGTTTCTTAATTGCTGCCACCTGACATGAGGCCCCGCATCAGCACCGACTGCACTAGTTCTTTTTGCGAATACAGCATGGCTTTGAAGGAGCTCGAAAGATTGCTTTGTGCGCTTGTGCTATCTCGGCGAGCGTCCACGCACAAGCTGAGGTCCGAGACACCCGATCCTTCTGCAGGGGATACTCCTCCGCTGGCTTGATGATTGCTCGGATGGGAGTTTCTGTCATGAATCTTTCTGCAATTAGACCATGCCTCGTGACGAGCATGGTTCGCATGTTCGCCTTCAGCTGACATGTGGTAAGAGACGTTCCGCTGTGAGGAGTGGCTTTCTGGAGTACCCTGTAGCAGCCCTCTAGAATGCTACCAATGCTACCTGCCCAGGATCTTGATGCTGGTCCTGATCTTGCAGATCTACCTCATGGCGGAGCTGAAGGCACTTCCATGGGCTATGTCGATGCATAGAATGAGGTTTGAGCTGTCTTCGCGCAGATCGCTTCACGGTTGGCTATGTAGAACTGCCCCGAATTCTTGCTTCAGTCACAACTTCTCGTCCTAGCCGGGGTTGAACCCGGATCGAGAACTGTCTGACGCCACAGCATTGCTGCACTGCTTGCTGGGACAAAACCTGAATGGCTGTCAGGCCTTGGTGACCTCGGTGGCCGTGAATCAGATCCGCAGCGTCTACGATCGCTACGAGATCATCATGTGCTCTTTCTGTATTAGTACCACAAGTATGAAGCTCGAAATATCCATAACCGGCAGCACCACAATAGTCATGCGCAGTCACAGCGTGAGGAAGCGGAGTAGCTGGCCGATGCATCCTGCTAAAAAGCTACCGGGAAGGTACGGAAACGACACAGCGCGCATGGCGCGCACCGTCACTTGCCTTGAGTCAGAGCATAGGCCGTTACATGGCGCATGCCTCATTGGATCACTGTTTATGCAGAGGGTTTGGCTTCGATGACCGTCTACTCTGGTGTTTTGCGATTGCGACTGACTTGAACCAGGGTGCTCTCCAAGCCAACGGAGACTGAGGCGAATGGCTTTCACCGTGGAAGGGAGCCATACTTCGATCCGCAGAACTTTGAAAAATTAGATGAGCACCTTGGTCGCTTGATTCAGCTGCCAGAACTGTCGCAGCACTGTTCGAGCGCGGTATGCAAAGAAGGGCATGTCGCGATACTGACCCCAAGTCTGGAGAGCCCTGTGACCCTTCGCAGGCTGCACTTTATCGGAATGTACAGATACTTACGCATGGCAGAATTTTTCGAAGAGCAGCCACCCCGGACCTGTACGTCGCAAGAGCTTGAAGCTATGCACACGCTACTGCTGCCAAGGGAGGACAAGGAGCAAGTGTGCAACTCGGCTGCACGGGGCTTCCTGTTGTGGTGTCCCCGGAGGTGAAGTTCACACTGCACCATCACATTGCTGCTTCTTGTGCAAGTTTGAGCTACGGCACCATCCTGCTAAGTCGAAGCCATGATCCGCTGATGAGGTGTATGATGTTGAACAAGCTATCATTATGAGAGTCATCAGTTGCCGACATGCCGTCGCCGATGGGCTTTGCAAAATTGTGTGTGGGTTTTGCATAAGAAGCTTTAGCAAGGGGGAGTAGAAAGGTCAGATCCCACTGTCGCAGCCGACCTTCTTCATGACTCTACTCACGATCTGGACTTTCACTGCCACTCGGCATATCGGTCCCTGCCAGGATGTTAGACGCATGGTTTTGGATGTTTGTGATTTTCGGAATTAGGCTTTGGAGTCTGCCGTGATGTTCAGGATTTTGTGTGCAGGGCTTGGGGACGTGTTCGGGTGCGGTGGTGGGAAATGGTACCTGCCGGCTTGAGGGGACCGCCCCCACAGATTCGGAGGCCTACACCCGAAGTGTACAAAAAGCAGTGTATGTACTGTAGAAGGGTTTTCCATGAGGGGTTCAGAGTGGATATCGGGTATATCGGGTGGCTGTTGCGAGGTAGACCCCCGTCGGCCTGCATGCGACTTCTTGTGACCTTGTGAGACGCATGGCTGGCTGACTCAATATGTCAGCAATCCCATCGCCATACTCATACTTTCTCCACTCGGAACTCTTGGCTCCAAGTGTCCATGCGCTCGTACGAGGTTTGCTTCAAAGGATTTTGCGATCTTATTTCCCAAAATACTGCGTGCTCAGCAACAGGTTGTGGCCGACATCCGCAAGGCAATCGATACGTGGGTGCGGCTCCCAGAAGACTTGACAACGGTGGAAAGCGGCTTCTCAGCTGTTCGCTCAGATGTGCCCTACAAGCAATGTTGGGAAACTGTCATGAACCCCTTATTACGTATACAGCCTTTCAACCATCTTAAAACCCAAAGCGGCTCCAAAACGCTGCGCTGAGCTTCCCAGAAATCAAAGCACAGGCTCAACTGTATTCCGAATGTCAGGTGCGGATTGTCCGTATCACACCAACTATCGACTCTATGAAAGACTCCATGGAGCAAGCCGCCGGACTCCCAGATACAGACCAGGAAACTTCCAAAGAATGTAGGGCTTTCTGAAGCTCCCCAAATTCGTACATACAAGACTGCTTCAAGCGCAGAGAAAGAGACATGCATCACAACCGACGAAGTTAAGGCGTGCAGACATGCATGGGAGCAGGGGCTGACATCACCTTCACGCTCAGACACACACAGAATAGATGTGCGCAAGTGTACTGTAGATATGTAAGCAGTATGCATACACTATACGCCTACCTACCTACCAGTCTAGGGTGTTTTGGCAGGTGTAGGTTCTATGTCCAGAGCAGTTGGCCTTGCTTGGGCTCACAAGAATGGTCGTTGCAATCTTCTGTCATGAGAGCAACTTGGATGACGCTGTGTGTCCCGAAGCTGGGTTTATGTTGTGCAATTCAATGTTCGCTCTTTCTCATTCATGCCACGTAAGACCCGGAATGAGACCGACTGCCCTGCATGTTGGTCGTTCCTACTTGAGCTTTAATTTTGCTTGTAGCACTGGAGCACTGCAATCATCTGCAATCTCTTGGTTGGTATTTCGTGTACATCCATGAGTACTTGCTAGTAGTTGCTCGCAGTAGGGCTGTCTCTGAAGATCGTCCACTTGTCGATGCTTTAGTGGGCACGCTGTGAAGTTTCTGCCCTGACATGATGCCTGCTACTGAACTTGTAATCATTGAAACAACCAGCCACATCTAGCCACTGTGTTTGCCCTCAGACGTTCGGCAATTCGGGTCAATTAACCTAACCGGACTACAACCGCCCAGAAACTGTTATGCTTTCCTGACAACAGAACCTGCAGCCTTCAACCACGACGTTGGCCCAGGAGGGTTCCGATGAGGAGTTTGTCATCATCGGCTTGACAGCTCCCGTGCCTTTGTGGCACTCCGCTTCAGGTTTATAGTATTTTGGTATTTTGGTGTTTAAGGATTTTCAGCCCTTGCCTCCTCTCCCCATTGCTTTAAGCGGCTCTATCATAGCACGTGAGGTCAAGATCACCCTGTCGATTGTTCTCTTCCTTCCGCGCCTCGTGGTGGATATCTACCTGCTATGGTGCCTCGGATCTACGGGGGGGG
>BGNK01001157.1:26598-51159 GCA_003297005.1 Symbiodinium sp. clade A Y106 | reverse complement strand
GGGGGGGGGTTCGGAGAATGAGGACGCCTGGTACAGACTCCTAAATAGTGGCCATTCCAGGCTTGTCCAAGTTGTGAGTGCTAGCCCGCCATAGTGGCATCCTGTCAGCAAGCCTTGCCTGCTTTGTGCGAGGATGGAAAGTTGTGACAGATATGATTACAGTAGCATTACTGCTGCTACTACTCCTCCTCCTACTCCAACTGCCACTTGCCACGGCCACTGCCACAGCCACTGCTACTGCTAACTGCTACTGCTACTACTGCTGCTGCTACTGCTACTGCCACTGCTGCTGCTACTGCTGCTACTGCTACTGCTACTACTCCTGCTACTACTATTACTACTGCTACTACTGAGGACGGCGACCAGGACATCGACTGCAGCTACTTCAATGTTACTGCTACTGCCACGTCTACTTCCTGGCTGTCGCACTGCTACTGCTGCAGCTGCTGCTACGACGACCCCGACGACGACGACTACTACTACTACTACTGCTATTACGGCGTCGACGAGGACGACTTCTACTAGTGCTTCTAGCCATTTTGTTTTCGACTCTTGCTACTACTACCACTACCGCTACTGCATCTCTGCGGCTATCAAGTCGATAAGATGGTTGGCAACATGCATACCCATCAGAGGGCTGTACTTGAAAGCGACACGGAGTAGTTTGCAAATCTGACAGGCTCATGTTGCTCCATCTCCGAAGCTGTATCTCGAAGCTATCAAGCTTGCGACGAAAGGTTGGGTTGCCGCTGGCTTACTGCAACGCCGAGCTTTGAAGACGTCATTCTCAATGCTGTTGCCTTGGAGTCCCTTGGTTGCACTCACTCCAAAGTTGTGCTGTTGGCTTTGGCAGCAGTCATATTCAACAGTGGGAGGTGGACAATTCCGGATGCAAAGTAGTCGAGGTTGCAGACCTGCGAGTGCTAAGGTTCATCCTTGTGTTGAACAACGTGATTTTCAGCACGGTGGTGCCTTTACAGAGTGTCGTGGACACCCGCAACACGCAAATCCTTCCTCGAGAGAAGGAGAGGCTTTGAAAGCTAAAACATAGTTGTTCGTCTTTGCCAAGCAACCCCTGGATCGACAGCTTCACGGTAACTCTGCGCATCAACGGTCACATTGGTGTTGCGGATTGTTGTGGCTCAGAGCAAGTGCAGAGTGGGTAGGGTCCATTTGCTTCCTTTCGAGCTGCTGTGACAGAGACTCGGCAAAAGAATGTGATTTGGTTTCAGCATTGAGAAGTAGGAAGGCCCTCCAAAAATCTACGTCTATCGAGATGCAGCAGACTTTCCTCAGACCAGCCGGAAAACATGGATCTATGCCTGGTTCTGTCTGACTTTGGGATTCGAATCCGCCAGGAAACCCGACAAGCCGGGAGGCAAACGCAAACCGGAACAGCCTTGTTTTGTGGAACCTGGCGTGGCAAACCCGAGAGCGAGCGCAGAAGCCCCCAAAGCTGGCAAGTTCGAGTGCGAGCGCGTAAAACCCACATCGCAGCAGTCGGGGCAAGGCTTGGCCAATGGGAGCCGGGCAGCCGGCAACAAACAACGAAACGCCGAGACCGAAAACCCGGCCCCTCACAGAGTTGTGTAAAGAGATTTACACACGAATCAACACAATATGGGAGGATCCTAATTCATAAATTGGAGCCTCGCGCTCAAAAAAGCAATCAAGGAAAGTCTATTTCCTCGAGCCGATGGCACCTGGTGCGAAGACTGAGATCGTGGATGTCGTGGCCGCGAAGCAGGCCGTGGATCGAGGGGTGGCGACGGAATGTACATGATTTATCCCATCAGAGTTTGATAAGGATTCTTACCGGAGGATTAAGGTCTGGAAGGTCAACAGTTTAGGGCTAGAGGGTCTTCAGGTGTCCGGTTTTTGGGTACAGGCGTTGATACGGTCTTGGGGGGGAAGAATTCGGATTCCTGCAAGCAAAAGCCGTGCCGTAATTAGGAAAGCCTAGGATTGGGGTTGTAGATGGGTCTAGGCTTGGAGCTTCGAGTACTCATGTCTAGTGAGGTCAGAGTTTTGGGTTCCAAGAAGGGTTCACTGCTGTAAATTGGGCGGTGCACCTTCGGTGGGTATGTTTTTGTTTCAGAAGTTCCGGGATAGCCGAACGTTGATGTACTTTCAATCGGTATTTCAAACCCTGACCGACAAACTTCGGGTCCGGGGTTCGGGGTTCTACTTCAATCCCAAACTCAAAACTCTGAACCCGAAATCGAGCCCAAAGCCTAGTCCTACATAATCCTTAACAACCTGAAGCACAGACCCTTGGCGCAGTCGTAATGGACCCGTTTAGCAGATTTGCAAACGAGAATCTGTGGCATGAACGCAGGAGCAGGAAGCCGTAATTCCAAGCCTTCAGAGTCTCTCGAACCGACTTGGCAGGAAGGGCCTCAGCCGGACTTGGCTGAAGGTCAAGGCGCGAGCACGTCCACACTTCCAGAAGTTTTGTAGAATGGGAAGTCGAGGGGTTGAGGATGCAGTAGGGATGAGGATATGAGCTTGTGGGTGTATGACGTATAATGCGTGACTTGTTGGTGTAAGGCTGTATTACTGTATTACTGCAAGGCTGCGATCAGATCCCATAAGCTCCAAACCTAGCACCGCAAGCAACTCGAAGCAAGCCTATAGTCACTTAATCGGCCCCTCTATACCTCAAGGTTCATGGGTGGTTCTATGTAATTGATGCTACAGTTTCCGGTTACCGACGGTTACCGCACTTAGCAGCCAGGCACAGCACCGAAGGATGGTATCGATCTGGAGATGTCCCACAGCGATTCAACAGAGGATCTCGAAAAGCCAACTACAGAGCAGCCCCCCGTCCGGCTGATGTGCCTCGCACAGCAACACGGGCTCGACTAGCCCTTGGCTTGGGTAGCTTATTTCAGGGTTATAATCAGGTTAGGGTGGGCCATGGGTTTAGGGCAGAGGGGCCGAGTATTTGCTGAGGTGCCTGGTCATGCTGAGCATGTTCCAGGGCTACGCCTCCATGGTGGGCCCCCTGCAGTCGGCCTACAAGCACAGACTCGGAATTAGTACGGATGGAGCCGCAGCGGCGCATGCTTTCACTCAGGCAGCTGTAGGCGTCCACTATGGCAAGTTGATCGCTCGCTTGGGTCACAACGTCATTTTTGCATGCCTTAGCCCGTGGACTCGGGTGGTGATTGCGATGTGCTTCATGTTTCTGGGAGTGACAATCCCAACTTTCCTAGTCTTCACCATGGGCTGGGACTGGGTAGGTTCCGTGTTCATTGCTTACATGCTCTCCGGCCTAGGGCTTGGAATTTTCGAGGTGACCTTCCTTAGTGTCATCACGCCTTTGGGAAGGGCCACAAAAGCATGGGCAATTGTGGGCTGCCCGATGGGTTTCGCAACCATTAATATCCTCGGCCTTACGGCGAGCTCCTTCGGGGTCGAAATGGTGTACATCTTCTACTACATCCTGGCCTGCCTGCCGACTCTCGTCCTCTTTTGTAGGGGGGGGGGGGGGTTATTTTAAAACGTAGACCCCCCGTCGGGGCCGGGGGGGGTGATTTTTTACGAGAGAAGGGCCCTTTTATTTCGTCTCGCCATTCTTTAACTCAATTTTTTTTCTGGGTGTGAGGAGGAGATGAAAATCNGGGGTATCTGAAACCGTGAGAGCCCACTGCTGAGGCGCGTGTGGTATGTTATGTGAGCGCAGGGCCCTTTTGATTCGTCACGCTCCTTCTTGACAGGCATGTCATTGCAGGTTTGAAGGAGAGTAGAAAAGCCCTGGCAATGTAGCAGCAATGTGATGCCATGATGTCATGATGATTCAGGCAAACATTTTGAAGTATTTCAAACCAGGATAACTCAATTATTTTTGGACAAATATTGTTTGCAAATAAGAAAAACTGTGGAGACATGTGGTGTTGGCTGGCCCTCGGCCGGTTCACAGTTTCCCATATTCGCTCCCTAACTAGGAACTAGTTGTAACGAGCAGATATGCAAAACATATGAAATTAATATGGTTTGGCTCTGGGTGTTTGGTCTCACTTCGGCCAGACACAACAAAACCCACATCAAAACAAGATGTTCAGGCAAAGTTTTTTCATATTCTCATGAAACTGTTTTGTAATATGCGTCTCTGTTTTCACATTGTCTCCATCTGTGTCCATATTTATCTTTTGTGTGCCCAGCGCAACCCCCGCCCACCCCGCCCTCCCCCATCCCCTCCTGTTCATACATGTGTTACATAATTTTGCATAATTTTCCAATATCACGTTTCCAACCCCATGTGTATTTCAGATTTGCCTTTCATGCTTGTCGAGTTCTTTTCATAAACAAAAATGATTAACATGATGGCATTGTTGCAAGGTTGGAATTTCTCAATGATAAGGATTGGCCTGGCACTCTTCTGCCGGCTTGCACCTCGTGGCAGCACCGAGCTGAAGACAGCCAACTTTGGCGCATCCCTGCTGCAGGTGCGGTGGAAAGGTTCTAGCAGTAACTGAGTAACTGCGGGTGCAATGAGCCCAATGAGCAGCAGCAGTAGTAGTAGTAGTAGTAGTAGAACTTGGTGGAAGCATCTGTTGCTTGATCTATGTATGAACGCCTGACTGTCCAGGCCAGGCGATGGATGCTGCTCGGGTTTGCAGCTATGAGCATAGGCGAATGTTTGAAGTCAACGGCGAATAATCCCTCGAAGTGACGGGAGTTGCCATTCTTCTTTTTCATGCTACTAGTGTTCTACGGCCAAGGCCAGGCATGATTCCTTTCTTCGCGGCGCAGTTCCTGAGCCACTTCGCCATGGAGAATTGGCCAGCCATCTTCTACATGTTCCATCCTCCAATGGTGCCTCTCTTTGATCCTCATAGCGAGCAGCACCTCATGAAATGGGGCCAGTTCTTCGCTGTGACTTATGTCTTCATCTTCCTGGGTGATTCTATTAGCCGTCGCATCGCCATCTACATATCCACTCCGAGCCTGCTTCGGCGCCTAGCGTACTTGGGAGTGGCGATGGCATTGATCGGCATAGGTTTATACCTGGAGTCCCTCGCCATTGCCATTGTCATCCCCGTAGCAATCTTCCTTGTGTTCTGGGGAAATGGTACCATCTATGGTCTGACAGCCAACCATGTAGACAAGCACATTCCAAGTGAGCACAACTTGGCGTCATACTCTTTCTGGTGCTTCGTCGGTGACTTGGGCGCAATTCTGGGAGGAATTCTAGTGGACAACACTCACGATCTTTTCTGCAGGGGACACGAGGGCCCTTTCGAATGCTAAGCATGCTCGATGTAGAAAAATCATTGAATTCAATTTTGACATAGCTTGCCTTGGCAATCACGGCAAGCGACCGTGCAACGTAGGCTTCCGGGAACAGTCCTGGGTTTAGTTCGAAGTCCGATCTAATTCAGTAGCCACTGCAATCAACGGATTGCGGCCGCAGCCTTTAGCCCCTTCTGAGAGTGCAGGGGTCAGATCGCGAGCGACGCCCTGCCCCACCGGCGCTGCAAAAGACGGACTTGTTGGCAACTTCCCCTGACATCAAAGTATCAAATCAAACCGCTGAAATTCGTCACTCCTGTTGTAGATTACGAGAAGACCACAGGCAGTGCCTCTTGGATTTTGGGTTGGAAGCCAGGTAAGTCATGGGGCGAGAGGGCATGGATTACTAGGGGACAAAGTAGTCAAGTCACGCAGGTCCGCAGAACTCAGCATTTAAACATGGTCGGTAGGCCGGAATACAAGCCACAAGTCTTGGAATTGGAGCCTTGCTTCCCAGCCCATGCAGGAGGTGCAGCCGACGGCCAAGAGCGTGCTGGCAGCTTTCGCATGGGGAATTGGATCTATGATTTGGGTCCTGCTGTACATGTACTTGCTGCAGGCCGGGGGTGAGAGCACGGCACCAACAACTAGAGTAACTAGAGATGTTGGTGGCTGCAGATGGCTGAAGACTGAAGATTTCTTGCGAATGCAGGCCGTGTTGCCCCAGTATCGTTGGGATGCCCGGAACTTAGCTTGTTCTGGCTTTCACGCTGCTTGTGAAGTCTATGCCTGCAGCAGAAGTAAGCATCACCACACCCAAAGTCCAAGCAGCAGTGTCAGTTGGAGTTGCAGGGTAGATGGGCAAAGCCAAGGTTCGCGATGTTTGCATTGAGTTCCTCGAAGCGCTGCTTTGCATAACAGCGGGCAGATTTGGGCGGTGCGTCGGGTTTGAGGTCCATCCCAACTCGGCTCTAAGTTCTAAGGAAGACCGTGGGCGGCCCCTTCGATCCTCGTTGGAAGCCGTCCTGAGCTAGCTGATGTGCGAAAATTTCTCGATCAGTCTTCCTGCATGTCCTGTTTGACAGTGCAGGTTCATGCGCTGGTCAGCATGCATATATACAACAAGCCTCAGATCGGCAGTGGGTCACCGCATCACTGCGATGAGGAGGTGTGGTGACTGCAACCCCTTCCGGAAATTTGCTGCGCCTGGTCGCGGCAGTTCGATCCTGGTATCAGCTTGGCACAAGCATCAGGGAAAAGAAGCAACACCGTTTGCTCGGTTTTCGAAGGCATGTTAAGCCTTAGAATGATGAAATTCAACAGTTTGTGATTTCTGGCTCGAGCATTGTCTCCTGTGATTCACACTTCACGCTGAGAATGTCGACAAAGTTTGGAATTCCAAATCAGTCCCATATCATATGCCCCGACTTCGGACGGTTGTAAAATGCCAGACATCCCCTGCCTGCTGCGCCGTGTCCTACAACACAGGAGGGTCTGAATCTCCACGTCTCGATACGCTTTAGCTATCGACAGCTTGGTGTTTACCTCTTCCCTGTGGTAAATCGGTATGGTTATACATCTACTAATATAAAGTAGTATTATATCTTTCTTTGTAAACAAATAAATATAAATATAAATATATATATATACAGATAGATAAATAAGTCTACATATTATCATATCTAGATAGGTGTTGTCAACAGCGATGGGAGGGCGCGGGCACCTGCGCCGGGGAAATGGGGCAATCTCGGGTGGTCGAGTGAGGGACAGTGGCCCAGGGCTCCGACGTGGCTATCGCGGATTCTGTCCCTCGCTCCATCTTGACATGTTATCATATAGTACAGTCGTGTATAGTATCGTATCGTACATTATAGTATAATGTAATACAATATCTTGTGGTTCAATGGAGTCTTAGGTTTAGGATGCAGACTTACGAAGCGCTTATCTAGCTTTATTGTCTTGGGTTCCCAGGTCCTTTGGATTACAAGCACGGCGAGCTGGTTGGGGGTGGAGGCTCGGTGGAGCGCAAGCCATGGGATTTGATGGAGCCCTCTTTCTTCTACGAGCAGTTTGTGAAGCAAAGGAAGCCCGTTGTTATCAGCACCAACCGGACAGCTCCTGGAGTGCTGGAGGCCCTCTTTGGACTTCGGGGCGAGGCAGCGAAGTGGGCGTCTTCTGGCAGCGAGGGCACAGCGGCGATGCGCTCGTGCCTTGCAGGAAAGTGCCAGGTCCTGGGAGTTTCCGAAAATAAGGGGCCTTATTTTGGGGGCCTTACAAAAAGGATCCTACTATTTGGGGTACCGTATTAGGGTCCCCTATTTTCGGAAACTCCCAGGTGGAGGTGGAACGTCGCGCCAGGACCACTCAGTTTTTTGGCCAACAGGATGCCGGAGCCCGGGAAGTTACCACTCTTTCGCAGTTCTGCGATGAGATCGACCAAGGAAACGAGCTTGCATACTTGACAACACAAGCCCTCCCAGAAGATTCAAGGGGCTGTCCCAAAGCATTGGCGCCACCACACGTCCTGAACTTATTGCAGGAGGCAGAGACTCTTCGCCCAACGCTTGTGAGCCGGCTGGCTCCGGTCCAATACAACCTGTGGTTCGGGCGGTCGCAGGAGGGCTCCTCATCTGGCCTGCACCATGACTTCCATGACAACATCTATGTGCTGCTGAGGGGTTGCAAGGAGTTTCGGCTGTTCAGCCCACGCTGCTTAGATATTTTGAGCCCAGTGGCATGGCTGCACACTTCCTTGATGCGGTGGTGCAGATGTTATCATTTACCTCGCACGCCGGGTCGTTTTAACATGATTATGCGTGGCTGCACAACTTGATTCATTGTAATGTAGGAACCTGATTAAGAAACCCTGGCCCTATAACCCCCAAATAGTAGGATTCATATAAGGAACCCTAATAAAGGCCCAAGGTTTCTTAATCAGGTTCCTACATTATTGTTATGTTGTCGTAAAAACCCAGCACGGCCCCCGAACGACAATGTCACCATGCGCTCGGGGCCCCAGGGGCCCCAACGTCTAATTTCCAGGGTGGTGTCTGAGATTTTGTGAAGGCGGCTACCCGTCCGAGTTGCGATAGCGTAAACCCAGCCCAAAATTCCCAAGCGACCAAGAGCTACACTTGTAAAGCTCTCTGTTGTGAGCCCAAAGTGTCATGTCGAGATCCAGCCCTGGCCGATTTCTGTGGGAGAAAGTGTAGTCACCGTACATCACTGTACTGTACCAAGAAGAACCGTAGTTACTGTAGTTGTAGTTGTTTCGTTATAGTTACAGACCTCGGGAAGCGCACTCATGCAGCTCTCCGGCTGCAGGTTCCAAGTGGTTTTCGTAGTTTTTTTTCTGACGCAAGGTTGGAGTGGTGCAGGGAGATGCCAAGCTGCACCCGAATGGCCTCATAAGCTACGTGCCGGGTATTCGGTCGGACGGTGCACCAGCGTCCGTTGCTCGAGCTTGGGGTGCTGGGCGGAGTGAGAGGAATGGAGTCCCGAACAGTGATGACGAAGAGGCGGAGCTGGATCAACTGCTGACAGAGGCGATGGAAACGGATGTCGATGGCAAAGGTCGCGCGACCGACAAGAGTCCATTGCCCGACAGCTTCTGCCACGCGAGCACTTGCGAAGGTGCTCAGATGCCTGTTCCAAGCAGCCTCCAGGGTCGTCACCTGACTGCCACACTGAAGGTGGGTGATTTGCTTTACCTGCCTGCAAGTTGGTTTCATGAGGTCATTTCTTACGGTGGCGATGCTGGGGGCCACTTGGCACTGAACCTTTGGATGGCCCCACCCAGGGTGAATTCCCCTCTGGAGAGACCTTATGAAGACGGTTTTTGGGAAGACCTGTACTGCAGTCTTGAGCGGGCACGTGGAGCGAAGTCAGACAAAGACAGTGGAGCCCAGGCTCCTGCACCGCGGCGAAAGCGCGCGGGTGGCGGAACACCTTGGACGCATCGCAAATCTTTGCCACGACCAAGGAGAAAGAGTGTCAAAACTCAGACTGGCAAGCACCGGACAAAAAGATGTGGTACTGCCTCCGACTGCACTGTGTCCGGAATGGAATTCAGTAGAGTCACGAACCATAGACAAAACAGAGGAAGGCAGTCCACTTGACCCGTAAACGAGGAGGTAGGGAGCCCGGGTTGCTTCAAAGCCCGCTGAGACACAGCTCAGTCATAGGGACCCTTCATTAAGTCCTTGTTATGGGTATTAAGGCCCTCTACCCCCCTCCCCCTACCCCCCTAATGGTCCCTATGATTCAGAATGGGTAACCGGTACATAAGTTGACCTTCCAGTCCTCGGATCCCAGGACCTGGCCTGGCCCTAATCCAAAAATCTCCTGTGCCAGGTGAGAGTTTCCGAAAATAGGGACCCTAATTTAGTACCCTACGTAGTAGGATCCTTGTTATAAGGACCGCAAAATAAGGTAGCCCTAATTTTCGGAACCTCCCAGGTGAATGACTACAAAAGAAGCTTGCAGCAGGGGTCCCGGCAAGCTTTCGAGCGCTTTGCTGTGCCGTGTCCATGGTTGGATTCATGAAGTGCTTTCTCTGTCTGGTGCTTAGTAGGGAATGGGGAATGGACCGGATTATGGAGACTATTATTGGGGATTATATAGGGGCTACTATAGGGATCCAGTCCCCCATTCCCTACTAGGCACCAGACAGTCCTTCTGCCCAGGGAGGCTCGCAACAAGGACACGGAAGGTGTTCGGAAGATGGTGCGGGACGCCAAGCAGGCACTCGATGAAGTTTTGATGCGTGGTTTCTCGAAGCTTTTGTGTTGCCCATTCCATCCACACCCGTTCTGTGCGTTGTTTCAAGCGCAAGTGCGATATGTCTATAGACAGCTGCCAGAACAGGGGTATCGGATAAGGGTTGAGCGGGAACCTAGAAATCCTTCCTGCAGTCGGCCCGAGAAACGTCATTTCTGGGCCTTCCACAGGAGGCTGCGAAGTTGCGGAACAGCTTCGCCGCGGACAGGCTTGGAAGTGTCATGTAAGATGGGGTCGGAAGATCAGTCTACTATAACCCCTGATTGTGAATCCTGCACCTAAAAAACCTGAAAAAGCCGAGTTGATGTGAGTGAACTCAGCGTTTTAGAGTAGCTGTCGAATGCCGTCGATATAGAATGCACTCTGACGTTTTTGCGATGCACCTGCATCTGAGCTGAGTTTTTGGCGATGGTGGTGGCGTCGAGTATCCGGTCAATGCATGCTTTGGCTCAAAAGCACTTGTTTGCCATTTGGCGTTGTACAAAGGCCCGTGAAAACGCCAGAGAGCTCAGGCACATGATCTCAATCCTATGTTTTTGCTACTTCCCGTTTGTAGTCCAACATCACAGTGGTATTCCTGTTCCGCTGAACAGGTAGCCATGGGTCAAGCTACATCGTCAGCGGTCATGCAGGCAGCTGGCTTGGAAGTTCAGCTGTTTCAGAGCTTGAAACGCTACGGAGTTTCCAGCCTTGTGGTCCCGTGGATTCGGTCTCTGTGCAAGGTACCTGTTGCCTGAGCTTGCCCTAGCGGCTCGAAGAGTGTGTTTCGGGCGATTCTTGAGGCCGTCTCGGCCGTTACCGGCACGCCAGCTGGAACAGATCCGCTGGCGACTATGGGGAAGAACATGTTTGACGACAAGGCCAAGTCGGAACAAGATCAGGGCAGGGTCCGGTTCGGCACTTTGAACATTGTGTTAATAATTGCCCTGCAGCGAGTTGAATAGAAGTTCGCACGCACCTGATTCTTACATTGAGGGTCCCGTACAAGGTGATGGTGGAGAAGCTTCCGGCTGCGATCATCAAGCGGTTCCAGGACGACAGAGGTCCTGTTTAGGCGTTACATAGTATAGGGTGTATGATTTTTAATGGTCGAGTTGCACCAGATTCCTTTGGCAGGAGTGCCTCATCAGCGGTGCACCGACGACTGAAGAGGATCGGCCCCCGGGCCCTTTTCGGTGTAGACCCTCCCGAGTATAGGGCAATGATGCAGTTTTGCGCTCAACCTGCTCTTGCATGCACAAAGGCCTCGAGGATTTAGCATCCTGTGGTTGCAAAAACGTCAAAAGACTGAATCAGGATCAGAAGATCATCGCGGACACAATGTTCGAGTGGGTCGCTTGATGAATTAGCTTGTATAGTTATTTGCTGTAAATTTTAACAAGAGGTGAGCTCTCTAAACGTGTTTGTGCGTCCCCACACCCAAAGCAGTGCCCCAGGCGCGGGAACGCGGTGCTGTGGACTTTGCCCACTGGTTCTTCCCTTTGCGCGGACAGGGCGGAGCAGTGGGCGGCATGCTGGGCGCGTACAAGCAGGTGCTTGCCTCAGCGCTCCGCTCGTCGGGATGCTTTACGAATGCACTCTGGGAGTTTCCGAAAATTAGGGTACCTTATTTTGGGGTCCCTAATTACAAGGATCCTACTAGTTAGGGTGCTATATTACGGTGCCCATTTTCGGAACTCCTATCTGAGGGGAGCGAAGGGCGGCAGAGAGAGTCAGAGCAAGCGTTCTCGCAGTAATCACTTAGTAATCACGACCGTCTCGTCCCTGCCTGTCAACCGAACTTAGCATCCCGAGGGATGGCCCCGAGACGAGTTGCCAAAATGACAAGGTGTCAATCCACACCTGCAGGACACTCTCCTGGACCTCGAGTTCTCTTCCAAGTTTGTGACGAAGCCCATGAAGGCGGGGCTCTCATTCCCGCCCTGCACATTCCAACTCGGGCCTGATTAGCCCATTCTGCGGATAGTTTGGCAGAAGCTGTGAATACTACAGTTGCAGTTCGTTTTCTGGTTTTCCGCACTTCCCCTGCTCCAAGGCCTGTTTGCCAGCGGAGCGACTTTTCCAAGGAGAAACTGATGGCTCTTCATTCCCAAATGGAGGTCTTCGTGTGACGCATTCCGCTGCAGCGTTCACCACCTGGGACAGGGCCTCTCCGCCGTTTGTTCTCAACAAGACGCTGTACATCCCCTGTGCTTTCATCACTCACTTCGGGAAGTGCATCGACGAGAAGACCCCTCTTTTGCGGTCCATGGACGCCGTGAAGGCTCAAGGTCTTCGAATGCTGAAAGCCGTTGGACTCGGAAAGGATGCTCAGACGATGCATAGCTATTTGGGTTGGGAGCAGGAGTTCTTCGTGCTGGATGCTGCACTCTACAAGGCCCGCCCTGATCTGGTGAATACTGGCCGGACCTTGTTCGGCAAGTTGCCCACGCGCCACCAACAGGGCGACCTGAATTATTTCCAAGCCATTCCCACGAGTGTACAGACCTTGCTCGATAACGTTCAGGCAGCAATGTTATTAATCGGATGTCCCATGGCCGTGAAGCACAACGAAGTCGCGCCGGGTCAGCACGAAATGTCTCCGGTTTTCCGGGTGGCTAACGTGTCCTGCGACAGCAATGTCTTTTTCATGGAGACCATGAACCGAGAGGCGGCCAAGCTTGGCTTGCAGGTGCTGTTCCATGAGAAGCCATTTGCAGGAATCAATGGCAGTGGCAAGCATGCCAACTGGTCAGTGGGAACTGATACTGGTCTTAACTTTTTCTATCCCGGAAAGACGGAGGAAGGAAGAAAGCTCTTTGTTACTGGCATCGCCTGCTTGGCATATGGCCTGTCCCAGTACAACGAGCCATGGCTGCATTTGTTGTCGGATCAAGCTGAAGCTCTATGGATTACGAGTAGTGCCGTAGTGTTGTACTTTCTTTCGCTGATGTGCCGCAGCAGACTCAGTAAAGTCTCGCTGCAACTGCCTGCCCACAATTGACAATTGGCCGCTTGCCGTGGGTGCAGCTCAAAAAGAACGGCTCTCGGCTTTGGCTGCCCAGGTAGAACAGGACGAAACATCAGACATATCAGCAATGATCCTGCATTGTTGCGGCTGTTGCTGCTGTTCGCCTTTTTCCTTCCCCTTCGTTGTAAAGGCAGGGTGCATCTTAATTTTCCGAATTAGGCCAGATACCTTGCAAATACCTACATGTTCGCGTGGGCGTAGTTTGCCTGGGTGTTTCGCTGGCTTCGTCGTTTTGAGCCGGGCCGGCGTGCTGCATTTTTCGAGGGATTCTGTTTCGCGAGTTTCTGAAAGTGAGAAAAGTGAGATTGTGTTTGGATCCACCAGAGCAAGGAAACACGACGGCTGCCGTTGTTGTTGACACTTCGTTCTCAAAATTGGTCTGGGGCTCGAAAGTAGTTTGTAGACATCCTGCGCTCTTAGTCATAGTCTTTTGTTCAGCACATGTCCCCCAATCCCATCATCATGTTCACATCCTCCGGCAGGTGAAGCCACCAGAGAAAGGCGTGAACGCACATTAACAAGCTTTGCAAAACTCCGAGGCCCGGGGACCTGCCTTGGTTGTCCTGTCTCGGGCTCAAAAGATTTTAAAAGATTTTAATGCCCGTGACTGAGAACCCAGAACCTCCGCCTCAGCGAGATGGGCGTCTAAGAACATTTTGTGGGAGCAAGACTTTGTCACGGTTCGGGCATGGTTGCTCTGCAACAGCACAACGCACGACTTCGCACGTCAGTAGCCCCGCCACCCACCCTCACACCAACAGAACAGATGCAAAAAGTACAGGGCCGGCCAATCGAACATGCAAACGAACTGAAGCTACCGTTGTATTTGGCCCCCTCCCGATTCATGACTTCCGACACTCCCCGACCCCTGCGAACGGAAAGTGCAATCCCTTCCACGGCGTCCAATTAACAAGGCAGAGGACCAAGAACGGAATCAAGCTCCCCACCCACCCACCCAGCCACCCACCCCCCCACCACCCCACGCCCGCACATGCCTCCACCTTCATGNCCACCCACCCCCCCACCACCCCACGCCCGCACATGCCCCCACCTTCATGTCGGAAACAAATCCAGTCTAAGATGCCCCAAACCCTGGCCTCAAACTTTATCCTCTACCCTAAGGCCTATAAACCCTATACCTCTCACTGAGGAGCTTGTGCGCTGCAGCGTAGCAACTGCAGGCAACGACCACCGACTTGGGGCCCAGGCGCGTGGAGTGCACAAGTCTGTGCAGAAAGGTCTTTGGAAGGTTTCAGAGCGATCGCTTGAGGGTCAAGGCGCGGTGGGCTGAGGGTGCTCTAGGACTTGGCCATGTTGACGCAATTGTGGGCCTCTCGTTTAAGTATTCGATAGGGCCCTCATCCTGGAAGAATGCAAGGTGGCAGGTGCATTGTCTAACGAACGGGGACATATGTAACATGGCATGACACTAGCAGGAAGCGCCTCCAGCCATTATCTCGCCCCTTGGAAGAAGATGAGTCTGGGCTTCAGGGTTCAGAGAAGCTGGCACACTGCATTCTTTGGCCCTCTGCATGGAGTATGGAGCGGCTAAAGATTAATACAGGGGCCTAAATAATTACCTATGCCATTTTGGGGGCTCCTTATTATAATTTTACTATAATGGGCCCCAAAGCCCTATTCAATATTCTAATTTTTAAGGCTCCGTTCTGTATATTAAAGGCCTCGAAGACCTGAAGTTTCCTGCAGCTTCCAAGGCTCTATCCAGGTCAGGGCTTCGAACAGTTCGTCGATGCCATCATCGGTGGCGCAGACTTGTTGGGCTACAAAGCTGAGAAGCTACATGGATGCATTGTCGAAAGCTTCACAGAGAGGTCATGTTTGTTAGCTTCATGGTTGGTGGATGTTGGTGATAGATTGCGATGGCAGCGTGGTGTCAGAGTCTGCTGTGCTGGGTGTGCTCATGCCACTGCGGTAAGGAAGCACCAGCAGACCGGATGCTCGCAAGCAATGCACATCGAGGCCAATGTGGAGGACCTCTTCATCACTAGTCAATTCTATGCGGAATCACCTTTGCTAGTGTACATGCCTTCGTTTGTACAATTTTGTACCGTTACAGTATCAACTTGTGGTTACTCTCACTACCGACAAGCTGCTACATGCTAGACATTGCGTCGAGCCATGCGGGAGCCAAAAGTAGGTAATACCTGTGCACCATGCAAGGGTGTAGCTTGCACCGGTGCACAGGCATGCTTGCGAGATCATGGCTTTGCTGTAGGGTATAAAGAGGCTTCAGTGTCGCAGAGTTTAGAGCCTGTAGCATTTATGGAATCAAGGAAAAATCGATCAGGGTTGAATAGGGCTGAGGGCTTGGAGTTTGGGAACCCGCTCGGAGGACAGGAATCGAACAGCACCTTTCCCATTCTGTGGCAACCGCTTCGAGTTTAGGGCAGTTGGCTCCTCGCAGAACTGCTGCGCCCCAGCTGCATCGCGGTTCTGTGCAGAGATGTCAGTTCTGATTTGGCAAGCCGTTTTGTTTGGACACCCACGCGCAACACATCCCCAAAGAGAAGAAACCCACCAAACGCTTGGGCGCCAACCTGAATCGTGCAAGAGAGGGGTAGAAATAGCAGAATAGCATTCCTTTCAATAGCAGCCTACACAATCACACACACATTCCTATAGTAATGTAGTAGTACAGTAGTAGTACTAGAACCCCCAGGTTCTAACCAGCGAGGCCGCCATAGGAAGCTTTCCAGGTTTGCCCGTCATGGTTTGCAACGCCATCATGGCGGCCGGAATGGCCAGCCTGGCCGGTCTCATCGAAGGTGGCATGAGCCACAGGGATGCGGTGGCAAAGATGTTCAAGGACTCAAACATGGTTTCAGGGTTTTTAGAGGGGCTTCAGGACTCTGGGAAGGGTCTAGGCTGGGGGGTCTAGGGCCTAGGGCTGGGAATGCGGGATAGGATTCAGAAATCATTAGCGGATTTCCATGTTGAGGTTTCAGGGATTGCAGTTTAGGGCGAACTTCAAAATGAACATGCATACTCTGTAGGCTAGAGGGCTCTGACAGGGACAGAAGGCGTCCTGCGAGTGGGCATAGGAGAACAAGCACGTGATCTTCACGGGCAACGGCTACTCGGCGGAGTGGAGGGAGGAAGCCGCCAAGCGAGGTGGGCCAACGGGTTTTGCACACCAGCTTTCCAAGTTGCATCAACAACCCGCCATGCCAAAATGAATTAGAGAGCAAGTCCGGTGCCAATGCTGTCGCCGTCCCGGCTAGAAGTAGCCAAACAACTTGCGCGTGGGGTTGAATTTCGCAGATGCTAGCCGAGGTGTCTTCTCGAAAGTGAATACATGCATCCCTGCAATAAGATGTGCAGTTCATGCATGGCATTGGGAGGCCTGCCGAATCTGAACACCACGCCGAAGGCCCGGCTACCAGATGCTACCAGGTTGTTGATGTTCAAGTTCAGGCGCAAAGAAGCGAACAGCAATATCGTAGAGAGCATGGCAACGGCAAGGAAATTAAGGAAATCAGTGGGATGCCGTGATGACCCTAGGCCCTAGCCAGTCTAGGCGGAGCTGATTGGAGTTGTGACACATAGAGAAAGGCTAAGGCTTCAGTGAAGAATAAGAAGTGCTAGCAACTGGTACAGTAACATGTGATGTGCTAGAAAGGAGAGGGGGGGCCGGTGTTGGCAGCAGCAATGAGTGAGGAGACCAGATTGAAAGAAACAGTATACTGACAACGATCACAAAAGCTAAGAGCACTAGTTGTAGGAATTGAACCCATAGTAGCGGAACCTGACATAGACGTAGTCAGAGTAGTGGCAATGCGTAGCTGCAGATACCATTTACTACAGCGGTGAGCTTGAACAACACTGCCAAGTAATGTTCCGAAACCCTCCGGGACTATCCGAAACCCTCTGGGACTATGGGGTGTGCGGCTTGTCCATTCGTGAAGGCCGTCGTGACTTGGAGCTCTGCGAAGAACAAGAAATTGTACCTGGCCTGCAGAAACGCACACAGCGGAAGCAGAGCGAAACTGTAACGCAGAACCATAAGATAGGGGCCTTAATGATTACCTATACTATTTTTTTGGGGGGGGGTTCCGTTTTTTCATTATAGTACAATGGGCCCCAAAACCCTATAATTATTACGGCCTCTATATTACTCTTGTGCTTCGCTTCACAGGCCACGAAATCCATGGGAGTTTCCGAAAATTAGGGGTACCGTATTTTGGGGTCCCTACAAAAAGGATCCTACTGTTTAGGGATGTTTAGGGTACTATGCTAGGGTCCGCTACTGGAAACTCCCACATGGAGTTGCATGACTGATAACACAGAATCCCTGGCTAGAAATGCTGCGTACCCCTTGAACTGTAAGCCAAGCCCCGAAGGTTTGCAAAATTGGCGGTTCCTTCGAACGTTAGGGCTCCCCCTCCTGGCATTGGGCACAAACGGGGGGGGAGGGGTGTGCGGATCCATAGGGGGTTGAAAGGGTTCGAGAGTTCCCGAAGAAATTGCATGGGTTGGTTATCAGGGGCTGAGGGTTCAAGGTTCAGGACCGGGTTTAGGATTCAGGCTCATCATTTGTTGTACACATGTCTTGTAGAAGGCCTACCTCGGCTAGGTGTCGAAGCTCCAGCATTGCATGCCTCACACCCACTTCAGCCAGAAACCACGAAATCGCCATGCCCTCCAAGTCCTACCCCAAGAATCCTCAGCACTTTGCGAACAGCCAAAGGTTCGACGACTTGAAGATCTACACCAAGGAAGAGACCGAGGCTAGACAAGAGGCACGCCTTTACTCGGGCATCGTTGATGCTGGGGCAATCGTTTCGGATGGTGGTGCTGGGTACTATGCTTCCTGCGCATAGGACGAAAGGACTAGCCTTGATTCCAGAAATGCAAGGGCACGAACTGTGCAGACAGTAACATGAGGCCAACGGTGAGTGTGTGTGTGTGTGCGAGCACGAACTCCTGGCACAAGGTCATGCTGGAGAACTACATCACCTGTCTCACGATCGAGGCACTGACCACAGCGATTACCATGCAGCCATATGACACAAATGTACGGAAGATCACTTCATGATGTGCTACGCAAGACTCTCGGTAGTATCGTAAACCACCGGTGTTGCAGTACAGAGCTGGGCTTAGCATTTACGTTTCATCCCTCAGCTGTCCAACAAGATGTGTAAGACGACATAGCGTAGCATTGTTTTCGTCTTCCGCAAACTAGGTATCGATTTGAGATAATGTTAAATTTTCCCTATATTTCCCTTATTGTTTAACATAGAGCCCTAATTATGAATAATTTAGGGGACTGTCAAAATCGACACCGAGTAAATGATGGCTCTCGCTCATACTGCCAGAGCAATCTACTAGCACTCTCACGCCATCCCAAACCGTGATTATGAATAGGTAAGAAAGTGGGTTTAGTAGCACGGTGAAGGATTGTCGCAGCCAAGGAAAATAGCAAGGGTTTATGGGAAATGCTGTACAAAGTCACGAAAGCTAGCTCTGTGGAGCTTGTGCGAGTTGCCCTTTATCAATTCACTTCAGTAGTAGAGAACCAGGTCAAAACACCGTTTACGAGCTCATGAAAGAACAATACTTCAACGCGGGGGGCTGGGGGGGGGGGGGGNGGGGGGGGCGCCACACAGATGATTGGTTCAGAGCACTAAGGAGACCCAACACAAGGTGGCTGCCCCCTCTCCACCCCGTACCCGAACAATCCTGAGCATCCCTGTCCAGCATATTTAGAGCGCTGTTGCGCAGTGCATACATGTGTGGGCCCGACCTAGCCTAGCTGTCTACTTCTTTAGCACGCGAGTAATTCGCAGTGCCGTGCGACGATAGAATCGTAGTCTCAAGTGTCGTGACCTTATGACCTAGTGCTAGAACAGGCATTGAGGCAAGAGTAATTTAATTGCCCATGAATAGAGAGCAAGAACACAGTATTGCACATCTAGGTAGGTTGCCGTTATTATCAAACTATGTAAATCATCAGTTGCAAGACGTTAGATAGACTCTAAAGTTTTTGAGCTGTGTGTGAGTAAGTGCCGTGTGGAAAGGAGATCAGCAACTCAACAACACGACAAGATGGTCGTATTATCACGCAAGAACTACCAGCGCTAGGCATACTTGTCGAAATGGGGTTAACCAGGGTTAACTGTAAAACCAGAGGTTGAATGGTCATCGCACACGTTGACAATGCACTTGAAAAGAACGATAACTAATGACCATGTAAAATTTAGCATTCCATGGTACAAACATTCCAGTAAGACGACAACACTCGAGGCACAGACCATGATCAACATGGTGGAGACCGGCTTCATACCCGCGTGCGCCAAAGACCTGAAGAAGTGCGACAACATGAGCAGCAAAATCGCCGAGCCAAGAAAGGTTGCTTATGAAGCAATTGTGGATGAGCCGCTTGCCTGCAAGCTTTGAAGTCTACCGGTAATCCTCCACGCTGGGCAGCCGAAAGTGAATTGATGTCTTCAACAAATTCGACCCACCCGAAACCCCTAACACCAACGGCAAGAGGCAAACTGGGGCAGAAAAAAACCTTCAGACCCAAATCACAAGCTTTGTTCGCTGCAGTGCGACCTCGTCAGCCAAGCCGGCGGGAATGCTCTATTATATATAGATATAACTACAACTATAAACCTACACATATCTGTATATTTGTGTATATTAAGCTTTGCTGACCCCTGCTGGCCCCCTTTTCAGGCTCGAAAAGCTCAAGGCGTCTCTGGACGCCATGCCCCACGGCGACCTGGAGAAGGAAGCGACTTACCTTTGCGATAACGTGAAGGTGAAGATGGCTGCGCTCCGAGAGGCAGATTTGGGGAGTTTCCGAAACTTGGGGGTACCTTTCCATGGATCTATAAGAGTTCTATAAAGGGTTTAGGGTTTAGGGTTTCCGAAACTTAGGGGTACCTTACTTTGGGGTCCTTAAAATAAGGATCCTGCTACTTAGGGTCCTATGTTGAGGGGTCGCCCAGGTTGCATAAATCATTTATGGAAGGTGTTGTAAGCGGAGTGTGGCGTCGCGGGGGTGCCGCATGGACTTGCAGCCGGGAGTTGGGATTTTTGCTGGGAGCGTGTCGGATGTCCTGCTTTCGGAGTGTCAGGCTCAGATTTCGGATTCTGTCTTTGGGCTTTCTCGAAGATGTCGGCACCATGTAACTGCACAGGGGTGGCACATGCAAGCTGACTTGGCCCTGCATTTTGTACGGAGGCTGCTAAACTTCTACTGTGATTTTATTCGTATTGAGTACTACTGAGCAATGCTTGCCCTTGCATCCGTTGCCGTCCCGGAGACGGACTGTTATGAAATTGCCACTTCTTCTGAGCCTGCTTGTATCTTGTTCGGATTTTCTGCGAGACTCTCGGGTGTCCTATGAGAGGAATGACATCGCCTTTGGCTCCTCATTGATGATAGCTGTGACTAGAAGCCTCACCCTGGGCGTCAATGTTTCCAGGCCGTCGACAAGGCGGAAACCATGATGGAGAGCAGCTTCTTGGCTGCAATGCGCTGGAGGATGCAAGCAGGTTCTGTCATGCTGCGACATGTGCAGGTTTTGGGTTTCATGGGAGTTGTGCTGATGATTTTGGAGTTTTGGTTTTGGCCCACGGTTTTCAGGAATAGTCGGGAATTAGGCGTCTCTGTCACGAGGTTTGTATCCATACCCGACGTACGAGCAGATGATCTACTCGCACCATTTCTGAGCTTCCATTCCACCAGCGGCTGCCCTGGACAGCTAGCAAATCCTGTTTTGTTCTCGATGTCAGCTGGCCTTGACAGCTAGTTTTGTAAAATCGTTTACAACTCTTGCACGTGATTGGGAGCTTGGTGACAGACGAAAGGCAAGAGTTATCTCTGCATTGCCAGTCATTAGTAGTATTCCGCTCTTCTCATATATGTGCACCTCCGGAGGTGGCTCCCGAGCGTTTTAGAAAGTGAGCTTGTGCAGCCTTTCGAGTTGAGCTTGAAGCCGAGCTGCCAAGCCCTTATCGCTTTTCCTCGAGCCGTCAAGAACGAGATCCAGCGCGCGGGTCATGAGAAAACCAAAAATATAGCTTGACCGGAGGTGCTCGGTATGACCCCAGGGTAAAGGACCCTCAACGTTCCAGATTTGCAGGGTTGCCTCGTGCACATCATAGCCAGCACCATGCGACAGCGAAGTGCAGCGAGAGGCGACAGGAGCTGGCCGCGGAACAAAACAGGCTCGAGAGCTGTGTTGTAATTCGGGTTTCGGGTGTGCAGAAGGGCAGGTAGATGGAAGAAGGTGTACTGAGCATGAAGTTCATGCGGTGTACACAGAGCGTGAAGACGGAGAGCTCCAACTCGTCAGGTTGGAGGCGGTTCAGCGCCATGCTCTCAATCATGGTCTCAACTGTGGTCGGGCACTGTAAAGCAGCAAGACCCTGATTGAGTCCGCTTGAGGCATTCAGTGCCAAGTTCGTGGATGGCAGGGACGAAAGACTGCCAAGGCCACAGTTCACAAGAGCATCCCCTCCCGGCCCCTCCCCTTGTTTCAAGAATGCTAGCCACGGTCACGGCCAGGCAAAGCGGAGTCGTGACAAGAAAAAGGCCGAGGGACGGGTTGGGTGTTGAGAGTGCCGGATTGCAAATTTGCGCCGATGGTTCTGCGCCGTGGTAAACAATCCTTGCGGCTGTGTCGATGCCACTGGCTGTGTGGCTTTATCTCCTACCTCAGGTTTCGAGCGTTTTTGTGCTGAGTCACGTTGCAATATTCTCCATCATGGATCATCATGGGCTGAGTTGACATGTTGAGAAGCCCTATCCGGATTCATGATGCACGAACGCAGTTCACACGCTAGGATCCAGAACAGCGACACGGTTTGAGAAAGCAAATTCGGAGGTATGATCTGTGTGTGAATCACTGGCCCCGACCATAAACCCTGAAACCCGAACCCCGACGTAAAATATCGCAAAGCACTTAAAGGTCCCATAGAAGCTTTGTAAAGTGCAGGGTGTGAGCCCCAAATCTAAGCCGGTCGCAGGCCAGCCTGGCGACCGAACGCAGCGGCCGCAGCAGAAGCGTGGGGGGAGGGCTGGTTTTGGTTGTTTAAGTGGGAGGTCCCTTATTTTATATAGAGGCCTTGATAATTACCGATCCTATTGTGGGGGCTCCTTATGATAATTAAAGAAAAATGGGCCCCCAAACCCTTTGCTAGTTATTAAGGCCCCTATATTAAATACTATATCAGGGCTTTGAGCTTAAGGGCTATCTTACAAGTAAGATCCTCAATTTCGATGTCCAGTTTTGGGTGTTTTGGGTCCATTTACGGTCCCTTGGCTTCTGAACCTGCCCAAATCGTCGGAGGAAAGCATGAGAAGCTATGTTTTCGTAATGTGCATGAAGGAAGGGTCATAAGTTTTGACTATGTAGAATGATGCTGTCGATTGAGACACCTCTACGTCTGCAATGGTCGGAGTTGTCACCCAGCCCTTCACCTCCACTCCACCCGGCCCATGTGCGAAGCATCTAAGAGACGGAAAGCCATGTCATGCGTGTCTTATCGCATTCTGAATTCTGGAAAATCTGTGTTTGAGACTGTTGCGCAGTCGCATCTCTGAGGCCGCGAGAAGCTGCTGCAACCTCCGCCTCCCGGTGTCAGACGGACGTATCGTGCGCCGAACATCGGCGCCGATGCTTAGCAGCAGTTCATCTTTGCTTCTCGTCCTCTGGATTGAGCACTGAGGGCCATCTTGAAGCGTAGGTTGATGTGGCGGGCTCATTCTTGTGGGTGCAGTTCGAGGGTCTATGCTCGTGCCGTGTCAATCTATATATATATATACACATATATATGTGTGTATATGTATATGTATATGTATATCTACATGTATATGTATCTGTATATGTATACGTATATGTATATGTAAATGTATATGATTGCGTCTGACAGGACCCCCTGAGCACGCGAGAGAGAGAGAGAGAGAAAATGTATATGATTGTATATGTATGTGTATATGTATGTGTATGTGTATGTGTGTATATATATATATATGCATACCAGTTATGACTACGACATAACATTTATTGGCTATATGAATCTGCGATGGTGCAAGGACCCTGCGGCATCCTTCTGCAAGGCCCTGCTCCACACAGCCATTTGCAGATACACCGACATCATGTCAGTCGTATTCCGTGCCCCTGTCCCGGTCAGCACTGCATTTGCTCTGTAGGCTTGCAGTCTTGCAGGTCGCGAACGGGTCCTCGTCACCAAACCCCGATCGCAGACATGACTCTGCCACCCCCTCCCGTTCGGAAGCGGACCCGCCACCTGAGCCGGAGCCAGACGAAACCACCGAGTCGCCCGGACACCCCACGCAGAGCACCCCATGCATTGATTCCAGCGAAGGACCAACCCATGTGGGCTCAGAGGCGGGAGATCGGGCAGATGTCTTGAGCCAACCCCGCAGCCCAAGCAGGTCTCCTCCGCCCTCCGAGGGAGCTCCGCAATCACGCAGCCGATCTCCGAGCAGAGCCTCAGACTCCGAGCCCGGCTCCAGCCGAGAGCTGAGCCCAACACCCGAGGAGCGGGACGAGCACAGCGCCACTCGTTCTCATAGTTGGGTAACATTTGTTCCTTTCTATGGGTACTTGAGGGGGAAACACTTGAACCTTTCTCATAGTTGGGTAACATTTGTTCCTTTCTATGGGTACTTGAGGGAGAAATACTTGAACCTCTCTCATAGTGGGGTAACATTTGTTCCTTTCTATGGGTACTTGAGGGAGAAATACTTGAACCTTTCTCATAGTTGGGTAACATTTGTGAACCTCTCTCATAGTTGGGTAACATTTGTTCCTTTCTATGGGTACTTGAGGGAGAAATACTTCTGAACCTTTCTCATAGTTGGGTAACATTTGTTCCTTTCTATGGGTACTTGAGGGAGAAATACTTGAACCTTTCTCATAGTTGGGTAACATTTGTTCCTTTCTACGGGTACTTGAGGGAGAAATACTTGAACCTTTCGCATAGTTGGGTAACATTTGTTCCTTTCTATGGGTACTTTAGGGAGAAATACTTGAACCTTTCTCATAGTTGGGTAACATTTGTTCCTTTCTATGGGTACTTGACGGAGAAATACTTGAACCTTTCTCATAGTTGGGTAACATTTGTTCCTTTCTATGGGTACTTGAGGGAGAAATACTTGAACCTTTCTCATAGTTAGGTAACATTTGTTCCTTTCTATGGGTACTTGAGGGAGAAATACTTGAACCTTTCTCATAGTTGGGTAACATTTGTTCCTTTCTATGGGTACTTGAGGGAGAAATACTTGAACCTTCCTCNAGTTGGGTAACATTTGTTCCTTTCTATGGGTACTTGAGGGAGAAATACTTGAACCTTCCTCATAGTTGGGTAACATTTGTTCCTTTCTATGGGTACTTGAGGGAGAAATACTTGAACCTCTCTCATAGTTGGGTAACATTTGTTCCTTTCTATGGGTACTTGAGGGAGAAATACTTGAACCTTTCTCATAGTTGGGTAACATTTGTTCCTTTCTATGGGTACTTGAGGGAGAAATACTT
>BGNK01001157.1:0-25834 GCA_003297005.1 Symbiodinium sp. clade A Y106 | reverse complement strand
AACATTTGTTCCTTTCTATGGGTACTTGAGGGAGAAATACTTGAACCTTTCTCATAGTTGGGTAACATTTGTTCCTTTCTATGGGTACTTGAGGGAGAAACACTTGAACCTTTCTCATAATTGGGTAACATTTGTTCCTTTCTATGGGTACTTGAGGGAGAAATACTTGAACCTTTCTCATAGTTGGGTAACATTTGTTCCTTTCTATGGGTACTTGAGGGAGAAACACTTGAACCTCTCTCATAGTTGGGTAACGTTTTTTCCTTTCTATGGGTACTTCAGGGAGAAACACTTGAACCTTTCTCATAGTTGGGTAACATTTGTTCCTTTCTATGGGTACTTGAAGGAGAAACACTTGAACCTTTCTCATAGTTGGGTAACATTTGTTCCTTTCTATGGGTACTTGAGGGAGAAATACTTGATGGAAAGAGTATCAACCCATTGTAAACAAGGAAAGATACCCATGAACTGGGAGAAATACTTGAACCTTTCTCATAGTTGGGTAACATTTGTTCCTTTCTATGGGTACTTGAGGGAGACATACTTGAACCTCTCTCATAGTTGGGTAACATTTGTTCCTTTCTATGGGTACTTAAGGGAGAAATACTTGAACCTTTCTCATAGTTGGGTAACATTTGTTCCTTTCTATGGGTACTTGAGGGAGAAATACTTGAACCTTTCTCATAGTTGGGTAACATTGGTTCCTTTCTATGGGTACTTGAAGGAGAAATACTTGAACCTTTCTCATAGTTGGGTAACATTTGTTCCTTTCTATGGGTACTTGAGGGAGAAATACTTGAACCTTTCTCATAGTTGGGTTTGTAAACAAGGAAAGATACCCAACTTGAGGGAGAAATACTTGAACCTTTCTCATAGTTGGGTAACATTTGTTCCTTTCTATGGGTACTTGAGGGAGAAACACTTGAACCTTTCTCATAGTTGGGTAACATTTGTTCCTTTCTATGGGTACTTGAGGGAGGAATACTCGAACCTTTCTCATAGTTGGGTAACATTTGTTCCTTTCTATGGGTACTTGAGGGAGGAATACTTGAACCTTTCTCATAGTTGGGTAACATTTGTTCCTTTCTATGTGTACTTGAGGGGGAAATACTTGAACCTTTCTCATAGTTGGATAACACTTGTTCCTTTCTATGGGTACTTGAGGGAGAAATACTTGAACCTTTCTCATAGTTGGGTAACATTTGTTCCTTTCTATGGGTACTTGAGGGAGAAATACTTGAACCTTTCTCATAGTTGGNTTGGGTAACATTTGTTCCTTTCTATGGGTACTTGAGGGAGAAATACTTGAACCTTTCTCATAGTTGGGTAACATTTGTTCCTTTCTATGGGTACTTGAGGGAGAAATACTTGAACCTTTGTCAAAGTTGGGTAACATTTGTTCCTTTCTATGGGTACTTGAGGGAGAAATACTTGAACCTTTCTCATAGTTGGGTAACATTTGTTCCTTTCTATGGGTACTTGAGGGAGAAATACTTGAACCTTTCTCATAGTTGGGTAACATTTGTTCCTTTCTATGGGTACTTGAGGGAGAAATACTTGAACCTTTCTCATAGTTGGGTAACATTTGTTCCTTTCTATGGGCACTTAAGGGAGAAATACTCGAACCTTTCTCATAGTTGGGTAACATTTGTTCCTTTCTGTGGGTACTTGAGAGAGAAATACCTTAGACTTTTCTCATAGTTGGGTAACGTTTGTTCCTTTCTATGGGTACTTGAGGGAGGAATACTTGAACCTTTCTCATAGTTGGGTAACATTTGTTCTTTTTATGGGTACTTAGACATAAACCCAACAAGGAATAGAAGTTATCAGTTGTAATACGATCCCAACCATGAACCAGGCCAGTGGATCGGCCACTTCATCCAAGTCTCAAAGGCCTTCGAAACGATCTACCGGGCGCCGGCCTTAGTACTCTTCTATGCAGGGCTCCATGTCCGTATTGAAAACATTACAAAAGGGCCCATAAATACTTACCTATACTATTTTGGGGGTTCCTTATTATAACTATCGTATAATGGGCCCCAACCATATAAGTTGTATGTCTTCTCCACGTTCTGAGGGGGTGTCTTTAAGAGATACCTGTAAGACTAATCCGTTCCCAGTTAACCCTTAACTTCCTGCCTAGTTAACCCTCAATTCGTCCCCGGTTAACCCTTAACTTCCGGCCCGGGTTAACCCTTAACTTCCGGCCTGGTTAACCCTTAATTCGTCCCCGGTTAACCCTGAACTTCTGGCCTAGCTAAGCCGAAAACTTAACAGTTAACCTAACCCATGTATGGGTTAACCAAGCCCGAGACTTAACAGTTAACCTGGCCCATGTAAGGGTTAACCAAGCCCGAAAGTTGACAGTTAACCTGGCCCAAAATAAGGGTTAACTACCGTGTAAACAAAACATGTTAGACAAGACTTCAAGCATATAAGGATTCATTTTCCTTGTGTTTATCCCTGCAGAAGTCAGGCACCAGCGCAAGAAGGAGTCCTCAAGGGACTCCGCAACTCTCAGCTCACGGAGCTCCGAGCGATCTCCCAGCAGGTCGCCGAGTCCGTCACCCAGCCCGGGCCGCAGCGGCTTCTCATAACAATTAGAATAAGGTTCCTTTAAAGGGGTCTATAAGGGCTACTATAAGGACTACTATTAGGGTTTAGGGTTTAGGGGTTTAGGGTCTATGTACTAAAAGTACAGAATGGACCGATTGTACGTCTTGGGCAATTTGCATTTGCCTCGGTCTTGCGGGTGTCTAGTAGCCACTTGGTTGGATAGGGAACATGGATGGCAGTATTACAGTCGTTGCTATTCTGAACACTATTTTTGGGATACTCGGGTATGTGCAATTCTGTGGCAGCTGGTTATCCTTTCAGTTTCTACTTCCAGGTGATCTTTTCGATATTCATGAATGTGAGATGTATGAGTGTAGTCGTTTTGCTTATCGAGATCGGGTAAAGGTCGTGTCTTTTCAAGTAGTCCCAGATCAGTGGTTGCAGACAGTGCAACACGCTGCGAGTGCTCAGCCATAAGTGATGGACGTTTGGATTCAGGGCTTGGTGCATTGCAGTCCCTGCTCAAAAAAGGGTCTAATGTAGGTTGTGTTCAGGGTCTAATGTGGGAACATGGTTAAGCAAGCAGCGGCTTCTCTAATGTGAAATATGGGAGCCTAAATACCAATGTTATTCTTAGGGGTTCCGTATTATAGTTAATAGCTATAACTATAGCATACCCCAAAACCCTATTCTAACTATTGAGCCTGATTGAGAAACCCTGGTCCTATATCCCCAAAACATCATTAGGATCTATATAAAGAGCATGAATAAGGACCCAAGGTTTCTTAACCAGGTTCCTACATTAATGTGAATGTCAATGGTTGGACTTTAATATGATACGGCGAATAACATACGTGGCATGTTAATTGTACCCTTCTACGAAGGTACGTGAGCCATGCATAGAAGACTGCTCGTCTTTCTGCCTTGGAGATTCTGGCCTTAACGAGGGCCCAAATTATGACCTAAAGGGTTTCTGGAATCCCGTCATAGCGATCCAGATACCCAAAGCCGGGATCCTTACGTTTAGGTCTAGGTGCTCTTTCTGGCAGGAATTAGTCGCCCACGTCAGTCGATTATTCACTGAAAGGAAGAAGGATGCACAGCAGCCTTGCAAATCGCCGCCTTGAACAAATGTAAAAGTCAAGCTTCCTTGCCTCGCCTAGAGAGTCCTAGTGCCGAAAACCCGAAGCCAGGGGTTCCTGCCCTTCGGGTCTAACGTAATCTGATGAGTTGTGGACTGGATCATCCCTTCCTGGCTTTTCCGTCAGTGTCAACAACACCAAGGGTCCATGGACGACGCGCAGTCGGAAGTGCCCAGCCTTGGCACGGAGCCAAGTGGCTGTTTTCAGCAGCCTTGCCTTGACCTTGCCTCCTCACCCGAATCTGATGCCGGGCCGGAAGAGTGATCAGAGGAGCCTTTTAAACACGAACCTGACAGTCAGGTTCCGCCGACTAGTGGCGTGAGTCTGGGCGGCAGCGTCGCCCACTTGTACATATTTGGCCCCATCCGGGCCACTCGACTTCCGATCGCCCCCATGAAAACCGGGAAAGAGCTGTTGCAACAAGGACATGCTAGCCTTGTGCACACACGGCTGGATTCATACAGGGTTGCCCTATGACGCGAGACAGGGTTTAGCACCTACGTTTGGCGGGGGGGTTGTGGGGAGAAGGAGCCTGAAAATCAGGATGCTTTAATTAGGGGCCATCCGGCTAGTTGAGGTTCCATACAAGGGTTCATTCTTGTAGCTCCCACTGATATGTCCGACTTAAGAAACTTGTAGAGCATTTGTAAGATTGCATGAGGATGTTGCAGGGTGCCACGGGCTTCAAGGGCTTATTGCTAGAAAGGTTCAGGTTAGGAAGCAAAGGCAATCATTCGCCTTCTTACCTTGTAATTTTGAATAGGGTCACGCTGTAAGTGTACGTACTACGTGTAAGAACAAGATCTACTCTAGGGGCCTTAATAATTACCTATACTATTTTGGTGGTTCCTTATTATAACTATACATAGTATAATGGGCCCCAAAACCCTATTCTGATGAAAAAGGCGCCCATATTAATGATGAGCAACATCGATGTTTGCGCCCTTCGCCACCTGGCATCGGCTCGAAGATCTCCCGAAACTTTGGCCCTCCACGGACCGGAAGCTCAGAATGAAAGCTGTCATTGGCGCCTTCTTCCTCGCGGCTGCCGAAGTGGCAGCCTATGGTCCGGAAGCCTTGAAGGACCTCAGGACTTATACTTTGCTATACTATACTGTACTAATAGACTATACAAGTCTGTATATTGTGTTGTACTTCGCTATTGTTCAGCGCTTTTTTCTTACGTCAACCTATATATTCAGACCGTACAATCTGATGCTCTGCACGCCGCAGAAATCTGGAGTAATCTTCTGCCTCATGTAGCGTGTAAGCTTGACTGCTTAGGAACCCGAAGCCTGGACGGCAATAGCTGTACCGTTGCACACTTGGTGCTGAACAATACCTTGCAAGAAAAAACAAAATCCCGGTAGCGAGGAGCCACACTGGTTTCATTCCGACCATGTCCGATAGACCTTGCCTGGATTGTCCGAGTTGTGAGAGTGTAACCACTTGGGAGTGTCAGAGAATTTTAAGGGGCCCTTAAACATGAAATTCCCAAAGGATATCATCCTCAACATAAGGAGATGCTTCCTACTGTCAGGTACAGTACGGTATGTGTATAGACGGTTTCAGCACATGCACTCAAAGGTGTATGTATGCAGGCAGGAAGGCAGGCGGGTAAGATATGGATGGGTGGCTGCATGGATACATGGATGCATGGATGGATAAAGAACCAATGTACACACATGTTGGTATGTATGTAAGTATGTATGTCTGTTTGTATATATATATATATTATATGTGTTTGTGTGTATATATTTATATTTAATGTATTTATTCTCTCGGGTCCCGGGCCCCTACCCCCCCCCNCCCAATGGCATGCCCCCCCTCCCTCCCGACCCCCGGCCCCCGGACCGCCCCTGCTCCCAGCGGTCGGAACGAACCCACGCAAACCAGAGGGAGGGAGGACGATGGAGAATGATCCCAGCCAGTGCTTCTTCACAGAGCGGATAACCGCATCAGAGCAGGGACAGGGGCACCGTTTGCAAAGAGAAAAGAGCAACATCATATTTTGTATGGTAACGACCATGTAACGATGACATTACTGCTAACCAGCGGCAGCAAGCATACCATACCTCTGTAAAACACACTGCCCCACACAGGCGGGGCGGGCCAACCAAAGGACCACAGGCCCCACCCCACAAGGCACATAACGATGACATTTCTTGTGACAAGCGGCAGCAACCATCCCCTGCCTCTGTAGAACACACTGCCCCGCCCACAGGCAGGGCGGGGCCAACCAAAAAGACACAGGCCCCACTCCACAGGGGGGGAGGGGACGAGGCCAAACAAGACCACCCAGGAAGACGAGGAAAGCAACAAGGCCAAACAAGACGACTACCCACTTGACAGGCAAGGGGGGGATACCATGGCCNNCACCCCATGGTATCCCCCCTCCCCCCTGTGATTTCCTGTGGTGCGGGTTCCCCCCGACCCCTCCCCCCTGTGGTTGCGGTTGGCTGCGCCCCCTTGCTCCACAGCCCATGATCGTGATGAATATTATGGTGATGATGATGATGATGATGCCGAAGATGGTAGTCATGATCCCCATCCGCACTCTCCTCCGGTCCCTTGCTCAAGCGTCCCGAATGAAAATCATTCAAACACGTGCTCAAGCTTACCTTTAACGAACCCAAGCGAAACTTGGCTTGGAATGACACCGGTCCATACAGTTTTCGAAAGAACACCACCAGCCAAGCACGATTTTTGAACTAGATAAGGCAATGAATGCGCAGTGCCGAAGCCCAGGGCAACATAAGAGCAGAGGTACCACCAACATCCACCAACAGCCACACTGGGAATAGCACAGCAACGTCATTGTGCACAAATCATCGCCATCATTCTCATCTGCGTCGAAGGGGAGGGGAAGGGGAAGGGGCCCTGTGGTTCCCTGTGTTGTGGGTTATCCCTCCCGCGCCCCCCATTTGCTAAGGCGAGAGGCCTGGCTTGGGGGGGGGGGATATTGTGGGGAACGTCGACAGTTACGTGTGACTGTTTGTTGGGACGAGAGGCCTGGTGTGGGGGGGGCATACTGGGCATACCATGGGGGGTGAGGGGGGGGGGGCCTGCGACGCGGCGACGCGGCACCATATATAGATGTGTGGGTGGGTGCTATTGCATCTTACTGTATAGGGGTGTTATGACACATGAAGTAGGAGTTTCTCATCGGTTCAGGATGAGATCACCGAGCTCCCTGGCGCACCGAGCGTGGAGTTTCGGATGTTCTCGGGATACATTGACGTCGGCGAAGGCTGGGGCGCAGGGTGCAAGGGGGTCTGGGGGTTTATGGCTCAGGGTTTAGATAGCTTTGGGGGCTGAAGGCTTACGTACGCTTGGATGGGTTTAGGGGTTGGCTCGAAAGCACGCAGATTTCATGTCAGCGAAAGTTGGTCACGAGCCGCCTGTGTTTGACTAATACAACAACTCAGTGTCCCTATGCAGATTTTGGCGATGATGCCGACAGTTTTTGCTTACTTTGGATGTCGAGTATGTCGGCGTTGATGGCGATAGTGATGACGATGATTATGAGGAAGAAGATCTTGAATGACTTCAAAACACTTTTGAAACATCCGTTGCCCATGCAAGAAAGCTGCCTCCGGGGAACGGTATAGCACTGGGGAGGCAAGCCAAGGAGCCACCCCATCCTCGTGAACAGACATGTGGACCTGCACAGGTCGGATGTTCTACTGGTTCGTGGAGTCGCAACGAGATGCTGCCCATGCGCCTGTCATTCTTTGGACGAACGGTGGCCCTGGTTGCAGTGGGCTGGCTGGCTTCCTGACCGAGCACGGTCCGTTCCGAGTCAAAGCAGACGGGAAAAGCCTGTCCGTGAACCATCTTGCATGGAACAAGATCGTCAACATGGTTTTCATTGAGCAGCCGGTAGGCGTCGGCTTCTCAAAAACAGACAAGGAGATTCAATATGGTGACTATCAGGCAGCAGAAGACAACTTCAAATTTGTTCTTGGCTTCTTCAAGCGCTACCCAGAATACAAGGGAAACGACTTCTACATTTCCTCAGAGTCCTATGGCGGACATTACATGCCGACCCTGGGCAAGCTACTTGCTGACAGAGGTGCACGGGGTGTTGCGCACAGTGAGTGGATACAAACGAGTCCCGCCAGACTGCCAGACTCTAAACCCAGACGCGTAGGACAGGATTGGTTTGGCGCTTGTACCCTGCTTGCCAAGTAGTCCCGCAACCTGTCATGCCCCTGCGAGATGATGTTCCATCCTTTCGTGGAATTTTCTTGGGCAATCCGCTGACATACATGATGTACAGAGACTACGGTCAGTACGGAACTGCATGGGGCCATCAGCTGCTGCCGGCTCCTTTGTGGATGCAGCATCTCAGATGATGCCAGTTTGTTTCTGACCTCCTGTCCACAACATGCCGTAGATGCATGGCCGAGGTATGACGCCGCGAAGTGTGCAACGACATTCCCGGCTTCGGAGGCGTGCCAGAAGGTCACAGCCGAGATGGACACCATCCTGTCCGGCTTCGACGTGTACGCCTTGGGTTTCCCAACATGCGACCGGGAAAGAAGCCGTCGAAGCTTTTAAGCCCGGTTCGGAATGCCGATGCCGTTCGACTTTGGGTTCGTACAAGCCATAGATTTGGAGACCTCCTCCGTTTTCAGTGAGTTCATTCTGCCAATGTGCAAGACAGGGTTCCACGGCAAGTTAGCTGCACCAGGCGACCATGGAACAGCTGCGGGCCAGCAGGAGCGTCTCCAGTTGATGGGCAAGGTGAATCAGGCCAAAGGTGATCTTCCACCTCCTTACCAGTGCCATGGCTGGGCTCAAGATGGCTGGGTGTAAGGCTGTAGGACTGTAGGGGTTAACGATTCACGGCTTTAAGGGCTTCGGGGTTTGGACATACGGTGCTTTGTCACGCTGTTGCTCGCTGCAAGGGCTTGGAAGTCACGGGCACTGCAATTCTGTGCAGCCTCCCCGGTTTGTTCTGAGAGTCAGTACCTTTTGAGTTGATGTTATTGCTTGCGTCTACAATAACATCCACATTAACTCTCAGTTCTGAGCAGCCCAGCGCCTGCTTTGACTTTCAGGCCATGTGCGAGCGACCTCGGGGAGAAATACTTGAACTTGCCGGAAGTGCAGACGGCCATTCACGCCCAGCACACCGAATGGGGAGACTGTTCGCGTGCAGTGGGACGTCACTACAATTCCACAGATCTCAATGAGCCAATGATGCCGTACTGGCAACATCTGATCCAGACACTCGGGCTTAGCAGATTGCTGTTCTGGCAAAGCAGGCATTTGCTTTGTCAAAACTTTTGGGAGGTTTTCGCTACTCCATGCAAGCATGGAGACCCTCCCACCTCCTAGCTGCCCAGAGGCTGTTGTATTGCCCTTGCCTGACGGCGGAGCTCAAAGCTGTAGACCCATCGGTTGCGCTGAACCCCCCCTTCACAACAACAACAACAGCAACAGCCCTTTGGACTTTGGACCCCAACTACGTCACTTGAGATGGCTAGTGACTAGTGTTGCCCATAGTTTCAACATGCGCCATATGGATCGTTGAAAAATGTCAGCACTTCCGATTGGCTTGCAAAGTTAGCCGGCTGCTGTTTTTAGCCTGGGAAACCACCACAGGAAGCAAGAGTAATTACTCAGAAGAAAGGAGCAGACCGAAACAACAACCACCACCAACAGCAGCAACAACTCCAACTGCAGCATCGTCACAGATCGGACGATATTGGTGTTTACAGGATGCAAGAGCAGGCTACAGCGCAATGGTGTTGGGCATCGAGTCCCGTCTGAGGCACCAACACCACCACCACCAGCACCATCACCACCACCTCACCCCTAAACCAAAAAGAAGACTGGTCATGCTGATGGTAGTCCTGCCCAAAAAGCTAGTGTCGTACATCATGAAAGATGTGCAGACTAAACAAGAACAGTGACGACTAAAGAACGCTGGCGAAGAGAAGCTTGCACAGGACATGTTTAATACCAGTAGCATGAATGAGCGTGAGACCAATAGTCGGATTGAAAGTACCTGCAGCTCATTATGACCTCAACCTGGATGATACACCTACTGATACAGAACGTAGGAACAAGAATCATCAGAGATGTAATTTGATAGGCTAGCAAGAGCCAAGAGGCATTGTCGAATACAAGAGTGGCCCCAAACACAGCACAAACAGCGCTCGCTGGAGCCCAGGAAGGGCACGCTCAATCTCATGATCTATTCTGGAGACGACGATGCCGTTTGCGCCACCCTGGGGTCTCAGCAGTTTGTTTGGGACTTGGGTTGCTTTGCCAGCTACAGTATCACAAGGTTGTTAGAAGATCCTCGGGCCATAGGGTTAACAGTTGCACACGGTCCCACCAGACGCAAGAGTACCTTCTGGAAGTCTGGTGGTAAAGAAGCCAAGACTAGATTAGAGGCACAGTCGAGACGCGATGCATCGCGGCACCAAGGCTATGCGCCCATGGAAGGAAAATCTTGGGTTCCGTGGACAGCAGCTGTGCTGAACAACTGGAGTAATTAGCAGTAAACGGTCTTCCTCTCCGAATTGCGGGTATCCTCTCGCACAGCCTATGGACTGGAGTTTCTCTGACAATGGCCTCCTGCAAAGGCATCCTGTGTTAGCTTTCGCGAGAATGAAGCCTGAGGGTCCGGGTTTGGGATTCTTAGTTGTAAGGAGTGTGGCTGTGTTTGGACTACGTAAGTACGTGTGGTGTTTGGATATGTCGGCCTTTCTGTATCTGATTGTACGCATGCACAGACAAGCAAGCGGGCAGGCTTACGAGTGCATGCTTCGTGAGTCGCTGCATATCAACAACCAGCCGACAAAGACATCGGTAATTATGTCGGCATGTAAGCACATTTTAGAAAGCTGCACTGTGTGCATATATGAATACCGACACACACACACACACATCGAGACACAGACATGCACTCCCGAAGGTTCAGCACCAGACGGCTGGATTCCGCACAGAGTTTGCCGTCCCATCAAAAGCATCGGCTTCGGCGTCCTTCTCCTTCGTCACGGTCCACGGCGTAACTCTCTCCTGATTCAGCATGGAATCAGCATGCAACACTCCGTTGGGGTAGCTCTTGATAAATAACTTTCGCAATGCTCCAATGTATATAGTATGTGATACTACGGTGTGAGATACATCCAGGTTTGGTGTGGTCAGCAAGCTGTATGCATGGAAACGCCCCGGCCGTGCTCAAACTTAGTCAGCTTTGGCGAGCTGCCGAAGAAGAAGATAGTAGCTCCTAGCCTTGCTTGCTGATGCGAATCCGTCCGCTGAACATAAGATTCGCGCATGATTCCGTCAGTCACAAGTTTAGCTGTGGCAGACGGCTCGACGACACTCTGGATGAGCTCTGGTATGGGCGCATTCGAGTGACCGACATTCCTCAGATGATTGTCGTACGAGTTGGTGACCTGTGGTTTGCTTACACAGGCAACCGCCGGCTCTGGGTATTCCAAAACCTAGAGGAGCTTGGTAGACTTCATACGATTGATGTCCAGGTAACGCCTGAAGAAATTCCCCGCCGCCGGCTGACGACCAAGAACATGGGCATCTCCGTTCGTGTGCGGGGGTTCTTGAGACTGGTACCACAGCCAGATGCCTATTCAAGCTCCTACACGTCCACGGCGGAAAGCTACTTCCTGTGTGCGAGCCTGTCCAATCATCGAGCGGAGCAGTCTCTCGTGGATTCTTTTGATCCGGAGGGTGACCCTGACTGTCTTGCACTGAATGTGGACGAAAGTGGATGCTTCCTATACCGGCCCGACGGATCATGGAAGTCTCGGAACATGCCTGATGCTGTTTGCAATGCAATTGAGGAGGAGCAGAAAGATTTCAACAATGATCCCCTTTTCTTGGCGCGCGGTAGCGACGGGCGCTACTACATTTTGTTTGAGGGCGGGGCTGAGTCTTGGAGCAGCCGCTCTAAGTCGCTGAGCAAGGCCATCAGAGGGGGACCTGCCGTGGAGGCACTCGCCATCTCTCCGGACAATGGGTACTGGCTGAGACGCGAGGATGGTTCAACCACATGGCTGCGGTTGCCGACTTCCCTTGACAACTTCCTGGAGAGGAGCAAGACTGCACCAGAACGTGTAGCAATTTCGCCGGCTGGTGGTTGGTTTGTTCGGTTCCCAGATGGGACCTGCAAGCACCATGACATACCACCAGGCTGTCACGAGCGAATCAAGGACGAGCGAAGGAATGGCCAAGAGTTGTTTCAACTTATGCTTGGGGCGCGCGACGACTGGGTCGCAGTTTTTCGAGAGCCTGTGTGACCTGTTGGATGCGGATAGGTGGGGCTGCACGATTTGCGTACTGTTCAATGTTCAAGCTGTGTGTGCCTGGTTCCAGGTTTCTATCGTAGCACAGCATCGCTTTGGTGACAATGTCCGGCCGGGTTACCGGCAACTTACACGTGCCAGTTTTTTGGAATGCGGTTCCAGACATGTTTACACGTCGAACAGGGCCTTGTGTTCAGTGGCCATTTGAGGACTCAAGGCTAGGCTGACCAACTCAACAGTATTGCTGCTAGTAGTCAAGCGTGCGCAGCTGTGCCATCGAATGGAATAATCGACGGACCAAGCACCAAGTCGTGCCAAGAGCGTCGTATTTTGCCAGTGTTCTCATTTGTGCAATCTTTGTTGGACCGGGCTGGTGTTGGCATCTGCAGGGTGCCATGACCTTGCTTTGAGGGTTCTAGTTCGGTTCCAGGGCTCGCACAAAAGCTGCGGGCAGACGGTGGCTCAATCGGGGACTGTTCTCAGTCAAGTTTTGAACTCTACGGTGATCCTGATTTCGTTTGCGGCAATGCGCGTCTGTTTTGGATTCTAGATCGCGTGCATCGTCGACACTGACACTGCAGTTCGGCGATTGCTCACGTTTTCGCTCCATGGCTTTGGGACAAATCAGTATGGATGTCTACAGCTTGCCATGTTACCAGGTTCAGGGACAATGATCAAAAGCAGTACTGGACAGAGGCGTCACCCTCAACCGTGTTGAATTTCGCATATAAGCTACAGAAACCACCGAAAAAACACAAAACACGGTAAACTATAACCCTCACTGTGGGAGCTGAAGGCGGGGGCAGCCTGGATTTGCTTTGGAGTCGGGCATGCTGTTCTGGGTCCCAGCATACTGGTGTAAGAGCATACACCAAGGGGCTTAGAGTTAACTTTAGGGTTTTCACATGGCAGCCTAAGGCTGGTCACATGGTGCCTGCCACGCAGCCGGCAAGGCACCTCGCCCTACTTGCCGGGTCGTCGATCCTTTAGAAACAGTTGTGCCTTCAACCAGATCTGGCGACAAGTCTGAGGGCTTGCGGATGCTTGCGGGTGGTTTCGGGGTATTCCGGGATGGGAGTAATTGTCCGGTTCAGGGCCACGTGTCAAACAACGAAGTTTGCAGCGTTGCACCAGGTCGCTGGCTTTGCTGAAATCCTTCCTTGGCATGGAAATCGAAGACGCTACTCTTCTGGCCGAGTGACGCATTGAGGTTCAAGGAGAACGCCGGGCAAAAGTCCCGAAGCAAACCTCTCTGCGAGTAAACGATTAAAACGTTAAAGAAGCTGGCAAGTTCTTGTTTGCTTGCCCCGTCAGCAGACCGCGCTTTGTCGAGCAGTTGGCAACGAAGAGAAGTGGAGCGAGAACCACGCTCAAGAACAGTTTTAATAGCTCATATATTCATTCATGAGTTCTTGCATTTACATGTTTCATATGTTTTTTTGCACGATCTTGCCCATTGGCCCACTCCCTTCATGAGCCGAGGCTTTGTGTGAACCTTCCTGTCTGTCGTGAAAACCTGCTCTCATCCCCCCACTGGCCGCACGCTGGCTCTTTCCGGTCCTCTTCGCCGCCTCAATCCTTCTACTCTGTTTGTCTTCACGAGTGGTCGCCGGTCTTGGGTCCGTCTCTCACTCCCTGACTCAATCTCTGCACCCTCCCCGCCGAACGCCAAAGCACCGACACGCAAGCTTCCAAAGTATGCAGTTCCAGCTTGTCTTCCTGCTGCAGTGCTGGCTCAATCGAAGTTAGCACGGCAAGGATTGGCAAGGCGGGTTGTTCAAGGCAAACATGCCCTTCTAGCGAGAACCCTAGCTGTCCTCGCAGATCAAGCCACCCTGCTTAGCAATACATCGGAGCAGCTCTGAACCGCAGTCCGACCCTTGCCAATTCATTTTGCAGTTCCAGGGGCATTTGGACGGTAGGAACCGAAGTCCAAGCCCCTAGTTACATAGTTCCTAGCAACATCTATGTCAGTCTTTCTGAGTACTGCTTCATCGATGTATTGAAACTTCCGTGAGAGTCTTTAGTCTCCTGAGCAGGAATATGACGGAATATGGTAACGAGGCTGACGGCTAATTTCTTCTTGTATACGTCCCTTTTGTACTTCCAATCCTACTCCTACTACTACTACAAAAACCACCACCGCCACCACCACAGCAGCAGCTGCTGTTGCTGCTGCCAATGCTGCTGCTGCCACTCCTACTCCTACTTCCCATTTTATTGTTACTACCGCTGCTAAGCTACGACTATTACTACGACGACGACTACTACTACTAAGTTACTACTACTGCTGTACTACTACTACTACTACTACTACTACTACTACTACTACTACTACTACTACACCTACTACACCTACTACACCTACTGCACCTACTACACCTACTACACCTACTCACCTACTACACCTACTACACCTACTACACCTACTACTACTACTACTACTACTACGATTCCTTCCTACTACAACTAGTAGTTTTAATGCCACTACCACTACTACCACTACTGCTTCATTTGGTATTGCAGTGGTCGTGGGACGGCTTGATGTTCGGCCTGGGCATCTTGGGGCGGCACGAGACATGCGGCCTGGCTGAGGAGTTTATGCCCGATCGTTCAGGTAAAACCAGGGTTTGGAATGGGTGTCTAAAGATTTTGCAAGATTCTATAAGGGGTTCTATCCCGGCTTGTAGTTTTATGAGGGTTTCCGAGAATGGGACTCTGCGGGGTCCTTACACTAAGATCCTCTTGGGGAAGAGTAAGCCATAAACCCAGCTCTGTGAGCCTCGAAAATACCCAAGCCCACAACAGGCAAGAAGCTGGCTGGGGCACCTTCAGTTGCCGATCGGAAGTGCCAGTGGCGAGACAGGAGGGGAGCGTGCAAAATGATAGTACACATGGCACAAGAGATGCAATCTGCGGTGATGTTCGTATACTGTATTTCTAGCACAGACTTCGACTGACAGGTCGTGCTCGAGGGGTTGAGCGTGCTTCGGATGTGCTTGCAGGCGGTGCTTTGCCACGCTCGGAAAGTGAGACAAACCCCGGCAACCAAAGCAGGTGCAGCGCTTGGAGAAATTGATTGCAGGATACGTCGCAGAGCCAAGTCTACTCCAACTTGTGGACTTCATGTGTGGCAGATCAGATCGGAAAGAACGCAGTTCTAGTTCCACACTTGCTGCCAAGCTTGCCTTGGGATTGAGGCGGGGCTGCTTCTGCCGTCACAGCTCTTGCAGCACTGACTGGAAGTCACTGGAGGCTACATCCGGACTTGTGTAATATAGGGGGTCGAATAGTTAGTTTGCAATATAATGACCATAGTATGCTTCATACCGAAACCTACTCAAATCACCGAGGTCCCTGTATTGCTGCTGTCGATTTTGGACTTGAGCTTAGGGTTTCCCGACTGAAACTATGGGCTTTACGGGAAGCAGGCTGGTGTGACGAGGCCTGCCTTCGTAAGCTTGTCGTGTTCAACCATGCGATAGAATTCTTTGGCTGTAGCAGCACGACCCCGCAATAAGGGAGAGGCCTTAACAATGAGAGAATATTGTGAATAGATAGGGTTTTGGGGCTGGGGACTGTATAAGGGATACTATGCTTATGAAAGACTATTGCTGCAGGTCGCTCGCCAGGAGACAGAGGTGCTCCTACCGGCGCTGGCTTGTCCAGTGCCGAGGCACGGGTTGTTTGGGAGCCGGTCCCAAGAAAATGCAAGGATAGTACAGCTATATTCGAGCTATAGACTACTATAGCTCTAATTTTTGCTACACTATGATTTTATCATAATGAGAGACTGCTAGTGGACGCCATGAGCAGGTTGTGGCTTGGCATCCTCCTCCTCCTCCCTCTTCACCTTCCTGCCGCAAGCTCCGGCGCCGCAGCAGTCGTTTCCAGATCTGCCCTTGGTGACCGTCCCAGAGGAATCAGAAGCCCAAGACGAGAGCTTCGAGCTCGGTGACTGGCTGGTCAGCCGGGAGCTCCATGTGGCTTTTCAGGAGGCCGAAAGAGAAGCTCGAAGTTGCGCGCACTTCTGCATTGGAGAGGAGGCTCTTGTCCTGGGCATGATTGCGAACCGTTCCTTTGCAGAAGACCTTTGTGGCCGCAAGCTGAGCTCCATGGCAAAGACCATGGCAAAGATGGCCCTTACGCATGCAGATGAGCCATTGGCAGATGTCTTCTCTTCAAGCTCACCGTGGTTGCGCTCTGGATCAAGCAAGTTTATGCTGAGCCACGGGGTGCATGCAGCTTTGGCTGAGGTCTGCTGGGATATGGTTCCTGCTGTTTCTGAACTTTGGTAGCCCCTATCAGGCCTATCATCAACCCCAAACACTTAAAGCCCTAAAACCCCTACTGCTCCTCGTTGTGGTGAACTGGAAGTCAGCTGCTTTTGCCGACCAGTCACAGTACTTCGAACCCGAGACCTCGTCTGGCTTGTGCGAGTTGCGAGAGCGTGAAACTATAAATGCTGGCGTTTCAAGTCTTAGTCGGACAAAGTGTCTTGCAGTGTTGCCTGCCTTGTGCGAGTGTGAGAGTCGAAACCGTTAACCATCCCTAAGCCCTAGAAACTCTAAGATGGGAGTTTCCGAAAATTAGGGGCACCTTGCTACCATATCAAGGTCCCCTATTTTCGGAAACTCCCAGCTGGGGCACGAGAGGCCTCCGCTTGGAAACGGCTCCTCCGGCACACGGGTTCTCTGCAGATCGGGCATTTGGCCTTGGCGCTCTTGGGTCAGTATCTGGGTTCTTTGAGTTGCCAGAATAGGGATCGATAATCAATAATATGTCTTCCTTATCATGGTAACTTATTTGAGTTACCATAATAGGGATCTATAATCAATAATAATACGGCTTCCTTATTATGGTAACTTAAATACAATCCCTTAATAAGAACCCAGGTATCGCTTGGATGGCTTCCGAGCCAACTATCGGGCCGGAAACTCGGAACCTCGCTGAGCAGACCCTCCTAAACCCTAAGCCCTAAGCCAGAGATAGGTACTATATAGGGGGCCTATAAAGAATTACCTATACTAGTTGGGGGGGTCCTTATTATAACTATATTAATAATGGGCCCCTATTCTACTTATTCAGGCCCCTCTATTGCACACCCTGTCTGTCGAAGCCTCCAGTTGTCTACAGACCTCGCCGCCAAAAAGCCCGAAGTCCTGCCGTTCTGCTGCTGCTTTCTTGTAGTGGCTTTGGAGGGGAGGCGAGTTCCACTTCAGTAGCCTGTTAAACCAGGTGTTGGGCCATCTGCTCGAGTCTTTCGGCTTGCAGGCGGTGGACGCTTGCACCAATTTGCGTTGGTTGTTCTAAAATAGCAAGTGGTGTTACCTGTTGAGATGCTCAAAGTCTGGTATGACAGAAAAGTTCCACAGCTTCCAGCAGGCCTTAGAGAGATGACATTCCTTAACGTGCAAGCATCCCTCAGGATAGGAGGCGAACCATCCCGGAAGGCATTGTAATCGGACGGCGAACACAAGCCCGGATGCTGTGCTACCAGTAGAGCACAGATGAAGCAGAAGGCGGCTACAACACCTGAAGGACGCATCGGAAGCTCACTGGAGGAAGAAAAGCAGGTGATAATTATTGTTAAGCTCCGAATACTGCAGCAAGGACGCGAAGCGTGCAGTCCTCGAGCGGTTGCCGGGCGCGACTGCAAGAAACCATGCTGCTGCCACAGAGCTTATTAGCCAAGCGCTCCGAAAAGGCGCAGGTGGGATCTAGATGATCTAGTGAGGACAATAGTATAGTTAACAAAGTCTGAGCGCTGCAGACTTCAGCTCTTTGCTCCCGAAAGTACAGTTTTAGGTGTGGCTCTTGCATCAGAATCTTCAGCGAACTGGCCACGCCTCCTTGCGAGCTCGCTGGAGCGCATGACCTGCGGCTTTAAAGAGCGCGCTGTGGAAGCAAAGATTCTGCTGCTAGCTGCCATTGCAGGCCTTGTGAATCCAATCTACACGTGCAAAATTTCCACTGTTCGAGTTTTTGTCGAAGCTTGACTTGACCTTCATGCTTCACTGGAGTCTTGCTGCCTGTAAGTGGTACCCAAAATCTCGGCAGGTGAGCACGTGCTGCTTCTAGGCCCGCCCGGAACCGGAAAGAGCATGCTGGCACGGCGCCTGGCATCTGTTTGCGACGGGCGATATTTTGAACGTCTTCTGACACGGTTCACCCTTCCAGAAGAGGTTTGGGGGCCACTGTCCCTTCAAGCCTTACGAAGAGAGGACCGGCTGTTGCGACAAACCGCTGGATATCTCCCAGAGGCAGAAGTCGCGTTCTTGGACGAAGTGTTCAAAGCGTCCCCCGGTGTGCTAAATTCCCTGATGTCAATCTTGAACGAAAGGCTCTTTGACAATGGCAGCGAGCGCCATGAAATACCATTGTGGTGCATGGTCGGTGCATCCAACGAACTGCCAGAGAGTGACGTGCTGGATGCTTTGTACGACCGCTTCCTCCTGAGGAAGATGGTCGGCCATGTCTCGGACAGCCAGTATCATAGTTTCCTTCTAGATGAGTTGGCCACTGCGAGTTCTACCACAGCCTCTTCTAAGTCCAGTCAGGATAAGATTATTGATTGCCACCTTTGCCGTCAAGCCTGCAGCACTGCATCTCAGCAGGTCAAGGCACCGCAGCGCGTGGGGCTACAGACTGTCTAAAGTCCAATTCTAATGCATTCACGGCATGTCGCTCCTAAACCCTCCACTATCCAGTGACGGCACTAAGAATCAAAAAGGAGAGCGTGAAGATGAGAGTCATGCCGGAAGTATACCGGGTTTCGGGTTCCATGTATGCAACTATAGACCAAAATCTAGAGGTTCCCAACCGCACCTTCAGGTGCCTCAGCGCTTGCTGAAGCTACTGGCTGCCCTACGAGAGTATCTTCAGCATCGAGCGGCTTTGCCCGTCCTCCTGTCTGATCGCCGGCTCGCGAAGGCCACGCGCTTGCTGCAAATCGCGGCCTTCACCTGCGGAGGCGTCGAAGTCTCAGAGGTGGATCTACTTCTGCTTCAGCACGTTTTCTGGGACAGGGATCCTGAGCAAGGGGAGCAGGTCCGCGAGTGGCTCCTGGTGAACTTCAGCTCAAACGGAGAAGAGGAGGCTCTAGCCGTCGCGCAGAAGAGCCTGAACCGGATTCGGGACAAGCTATCCGGAGCCGGCAGGTTTCCTGGGGTGAGGCGGGCGATACGGCTGTGCATTTCCCCAAGCCAAACCTGGGAGAATCGGGGAAGCAGGTCAAAAGGTTGAGGTGGCAAAGCCAGCTTCCACGATGGCATTCCTTGCCTTACCAGGGGGGTTCAGGGACGCCTCTCTAACATTCTCGAGCCACTCAAGCAGTACCGTTTTTCAGGTGATTTTTCGTCCGACATGTGAATTGCAACGACCGAATCACACCAGCAGGTTCTGTGGCACACACATGCGTTGTGCATGCATGTATGCGTGTACATGTGTTTTGTATATGTAAGTATGCATGACATGGCATGATATGGTATGGTGTGGTACAGTGCACGTACGGCCTGGTACGGTATGGTATGGTAAGAATGGATATCGAAAATCCTGTTGTGCGGTTGGGCAGCGGCATGTCAGTCTTAAGCCAGCCTTGCCACCAGGAACCGCCTGAAGAAGGACCTCGCGCCTTAGTTGCGGATGGGGGTTGTCTCAAGATTAGGGGTCCCTTCTTGAGGGGCCTTTTAAAACAGGATCCAGTCATTTACATAGGGTGTAAGTTAGGGGCCCTTGGTTTTCTATAGCTCCCATTTCAGCAGCTGGAAGTGCAAAGGCCATGCTGCGCCGTTTCGTGGAGGGCAAGCTACACAGCTGGTGTCAGGCAGAGGCGCTTGGCGGTTTAGTCAAAAGGGTTTAGGAGGCTACGCCATGGCATGCCGTGGCTACTCGTTGTTTTTGCATGGTGTCTCGTCCGTCCTTGAGTCCTGGACATTGAGGTTATGCTCTACTGTTGGTTTTACTGTTGTTGCCGCCAGTTTTATCTCATGTTGTCTGTCCTGGTTCGTCAGGGACTGTTCTGAATCTTATTAGTCCATTTTTTAGTTGTTTTAAAGAAACCTTAGCTGTACACTGAAGCTCCAGAGTAGACTTAACCGCCAAGCCCCTAAGCCCTGAACGGCTTGTTCCTACTTTGCATATCCTGAGCCACTCGGCTTGAAGGGTGGCCTAGCTGTCCTGTGGTTGCGGGGATATGTCGTTTCGTTGCTATCTGCTTGTAAACCTCTACCTAGGGAGTGTTGTATCACCTCGAGCTATAAATTCTGGTTCTGCCTTCTCAGAAACTCCTTCTAATTGGGTTCCGTTGTTTGCTTCTCCTGGGAGGCGTCCGTCAAGCATCGACTGGACATCCTGCGACGAAAGCAAGAGGCACAGCCGGGAGCAGAATGTCCAGTGACTACGGGATGCCATGTATAAGGCGACTGTTCACGAATGCTTGCTGACAACTCAATCCGATATCCGCAACTGCTGGAATGGAAACACCAGCAACACGGATCAGCAACAACGAAACCAACTCAGAAATAAATTAGCATGGCCTTCCCGTGCCCTGCCCACAGCTTATCTATCAGTAGAGCCGCAGAAATCTCAGAAGTGCCGAGAGTCCTGAAAAGAAAGATTTTGGTCGAAAATTCCTGGCTCGTGCTTTATTTATATCGTAGAACACTTCGCCTGGCGCCGCCAGAAGTTGAGAGTCGATTCCTTAGAGAAGGCCCGATCAACAAAACTAAGCCGTTTTAAGCGACTGAACCCTAAATCCCTGAACCTCACAGGCAGCCCTCTGCACCCTGGAATATGAGACGCACTGCCTGTTGCATGTGCATGTTGCGGAACAGCAGCCAACCCTGAAAGTCTGCTTATTCATTGACGGGGTTGCGCACCGGACAGGTCTTGGTGATCAGTCTACATGAGAATGTCGGTATGTTGCGAAAGCACAGCCTCCTGCGGCAGTGCATGAACTGCACATGGGACGTGCTGCAACGGGCTAGCTTAATTGGGCAGACCTCTGCAAGGCAGGATTCCCTAGGGCATGAACAGCACAGGCTAGAATCTAGAAACCAAGCAGCAGAAAGTTGGTGTGCAAGCTCTGGGGAACGGGCATCAACATGCATGCCTGTAACAGCCTTAACAAGTAGGCCTTGTCTGTCCCGCTGTTATCCTACGCTCTGCAAGTCAAGCCTTATCCATTGCATCAGGCGAGCTTCAGCTGGCTCGAGGGCAGAGATGTGCAAGACCTGGCTGCTGCGGTGCTCGCAGAGGCCCCCCAAGGAAGGAGGGGAGTGAGGCTCGTTTCGGTCTTTACTATTAGGGCCATTAGGCTTTAGGTGCTGTGCTGGTGCCTGGGCAGAGTCCTCGGTCCTGTGCTGAGTAGGGTGCTGGCATAGGCTGACATTCATCAAGTTCAGGTGTAAAAAGGGTGCTATTACTAGACTAGAGTTTAGGCTGTAGGGATGCCTCCTCAACCCAGGCCCTGCTGCAAAGCATAGGGCTTGAGGTTTAAACGGTTGAGGCTTCAGTAATTCTCTCGTCAAAGAGTAGCTCAGGCATCAGATGAGCCCCACAGCTTGGAACGATTATGCGAGGAGCACATACTCAAGCGAAGAGCAATCAAGGAGCAAAGACAGCGAATGCGCCAACAGCATGACAATTAGTTTGTGAAGCCTTTGAACTCTTATGAAGCAGCTTGGGAGAAGTATGACTTTCTCCGGCTGGCTTCCCAAGCCCGGCTGCAAAAGTAACTCTGGCTAGCATATGGAGACCAGATGCAAAAAAGCTTCAGCGTTGCTTCCTGCACTGTGCGAGGTACGGTTCCTCCTCAAAGTAAGATGAGCCAATGACTGAACCCAAACCTTAGCCCTGAGTCCCACGCCAAGAGCACTGAAAAAAAGACCAAAAATCCTAAAAGGCAACTCATATGCCAACAAAGGTTGCATCTGACAGCTGGAGTCGTGTTGACCTTCTGCATCGTGATTAGATTGCTTAGATGGGCCACTGGCCGTTGTTTGTGTTTTGCGACTCTTCTCACCCTCATTTAATGCGCAGTCGTACCGAGAGACCTCGTCTGGCATGTCCGCGAGCGAGAGCGTAAGCAATAACTCATGTGATGTTTCACCCAGCCGACTTGCGAACCTCATCTGGCAGAGTCCGAGTGTTCGAGCGTAAATGGCGCCGAGGCCAAGCGTCTCGTCGGCTTCGCTGCTTCGGTGTTGGCGCAGGCAGCTGCACTTGGCGCTTCGCTCGAGGACACCGAGGCGAACTGGGATGTCTTGCAATGAGAGATCCTTTTCTTGGAAGGGGAGGAAACTCAGAATGGGGGATCCTGAGTATCCTAAGCAGTCCTCAACATTTTCGACACTTTGTCGGGGTCCTTGCATTGAGGGTAGAGGGACAGCTTTAATCTGGGATTCTTTTGTGCTGAGGCTTTGGGTCTTTAGGATTCGGGGAAGCCGTTGCAACTTTGAAGCCGTAGCTCTGCGAAACCCATTGCCTGTTGATCCGCTCGGGGCACTTTGCAGGCGACACTCATATATTCATATATATATATATATATATATATTCATATATGTATACATATATATTCATATATATATATATTCTTACCCTATACCTCAAAAAAGAACCAAACACTGGGTGGACGACCTGTGGCCTGGTGCCCACGGGAACAGGAATGAGAATCAGGAGCAGGATAGGAACAGCCACAGTGACCGAAGTCCAAAACCCAAATTTTCTTGAAAAGGAAACCGAACTCCCTGGCAGGCACGGCATGAAGGCACCTCTGCAGTCGTTGGGCTTTCTTTTGGCTCCTTGGGCGACTGGGGCAGCGACTCAGACGAATGCTTCGAGCGTCCTGTCTGCAAGGTGTTGACAGTCTTCGGAAATAGTGCAGACTGCTGCTGCTGCTGCTACTCGACTGCGGCTACTGCTACTATTCCCTAAACCCTAAGACTGGAGTCCGTGCCGGAGAACCCCAAGATGGACTCCGGCCATGCAGCCGGGGACCGAGCTGGTGGAAACAGGGATTGAGGGACTTTGTTGAGGAGCTTAGGATCCTCAAGGTCTTAGCGTTTTGTGTTCAGGTCTTGTTTCGGGCCCGTTTAGAATCGAGGGCATCATCGGTATTGGTATCAGCTTGAAATTCTGCCATTTATTAGTTTGACGCCAGTCTGGGATAAATACCAGGATGATTAAGCTAGTCATACGTAGTTGCTCTTTGTTGTCACTCCTATGCAGGTTTATGATCCTTCGCCGTCTGATGTTGCCTCTAGAGGTTGCTGGGTGGGCCAGAAGTGACAGGACTGCTGTGTGTGTGTGTGAGGGCGGTACTGAGTACGGATGTGGAGGTGCATAGCAAGAATCTCGGAGAGATCTGGCTGCCAAAACGAGGCAGCAGGATCTGTCTCAAAAGTGAACCCATCGTGCACCGAGGATACTTTTTAAACGGAATGAACACAACCGGACTCACATGTACAGTACTGCTGAGGCTAAGTTGTATTGCAAGTCAGACCATGGAATTGGAGAGCATGACGATAAGACTGCGTCGCTGGACAATCAAGTGAGTGAAGCATTGCTAGGCGGAGACACCTTCACTGGCTTCGGAGCTGGCAACGCCTCTTAGCTGCAGATGTACAGCTCCACGACAGGGCATCCTGTCGTATGGTAAAAGCCATTGCAAGGTACGCATGGGCAAGCTGATACTTGTACTGTTCTCAGTACAGGTGAAAGAGTGATGATAGGCTGCGGAATGCTGCTTGCTTGTGATGGTTCCTGAGAGATGAACTTAAGAAGAGCTCTTGTGTAGAGATGCCCCATGGACATGATTACATGTGATGCTTGGCCAAAAGGCACGGAACTAAGTGCAAGCTTGGAAACACTGGGATTGTGTGTGTGTGTGTTTGCTTGTTTGTTCGTTCGCTCCGTTGTTTGTTTTGGCGTGTCCTGGCACTTGCTGTTTGTCCGGCTCGTGCGAAAGTCGGATAGTGGCTGTTACCTGGGCAGGAGTCAGGTGGAAGCGATGGCTAGTAAGTTGCGCATCCGACATTGAAGACGCTAGCTGCGTGAGCTTGATGGTGACGAAAACAGGCATGCTCTGGTCGTGTGATGTTTGCAAACCGACAGAGCAGGCTTTGCCGAGTGCCGGGCATCGGCGGCTGTTTGGCGAAGGCCTTGCTTGCAAGCTTCGGCAGCTGCCAGGCTCGCTGTCGAGATCGGCCGAGGGGTTCGCTAGGATAGATCAGGGCGCAAGCTTACTATGCAGAATGTATGGAGTAGTACGTTTCACGAAAGTACACGGCGCGGCGCATCTATCTGGTGTTGGTGGTGGCTGCGGTGGTGGTGGTGGTCGGGGTGGTGGTGGTGGTGGTGGTTGTGGTGGGGNGTGGGGTCAGATTGATGAGAGCTTTAAACCAGGTCGAGTCTTTACCACTTTTGACTTCATGCTCGTCGCAGGAGAGTACGGGGTTCCGGGGCTACGTCGTACCAGCAGGTTGATCGCATCGACAGGCGTCCACACTCGAGGAACGCCTCATAAACGCTACATGATATTATCTTATCCGGCATTATATTGCTGCCTTCGATTTCATCGCGTCAGCAGCACGCACTCGTATTCGTCCGTCTCTGTATATGGCATGCTTCCAATTCTTCACCATCCCCTTGGGGAAGACGTGGAAACATTCAATCTCAGGCAAAGCTCTATGTAAAGAAATTGCGTCAAACAGACTACACCGTGAAACGTTCACTTGCAACAGCTGGCCGTGGGCCACCGTCAATCTCGGCGTTTGCGAACCTAGGGACTTGTGTTCTGGTGAGGTTCCAGGCTCCAAAATCAATAACTCGGCAGCTGCAACACCTCCGGCTCGCTGGCCTTTTTGCCGCGCGCTTCTGACACCAGCGTCTACATGGGGGTTTAGCTAGTTCTGGTTTGTATTTCCCCGCTGATGTGTATTTTCCAAGATCAGGGTCTCCGGGCAATGATGTGTATTAATCACAAATTGATGTGAAATAGCCCGCATAGCCCGGCAGCCGAGTGGCAGTAGTGACCCCGTGATGGAAGCAACTATCTGTAGAATATTGTCTTGCCGTATCCCGACAGTCACAACCTATCAGCGTAAGGAGTTGTAATCATGGTCATTTATGCAAAAACGGAGACTTCTGCTTGCAGTTGTCGATCTCTTGACCCTGAAGCCTAAAGCCATCTTGAGAACGCCTGTACCACGGTGGTCAGCTAGGTGGGAAAAGGCGCAAGGACACATGGTCAGCATGACTGTTACCATCCGGATACGAGTCATCCCTACGAAAGGCGGTGCTCGAAGCAGCAGAGCACGACAGCTCGAAGATACTCGCTCTGCCAGGCATTGGCTCCGTGGTTGCAAGTACTTTCGTGATGGCTTTGCCAGATTATTTCATAGCGGTGGCCTGGTACTGCCATTGCTCCAGTAGGCACCTCCCAGATAATGGAGGAAGTATGAGGAAGCGCTGTGTCTCGGCGACTTCTGTAATTTTAATTGCTACTGTATATACTCATCGGTGCTTTTGCTGACCTGCTCCTGTGAATCCTGATCGTTTGTACTTCCTGGAGTCCGGACCTGTCGCGGCTTCGTGCTGGGAATCTTCTGAACAACGGAACGTGTGACCCGTCGTGGGGGCATTCTAGGTCGTTCAGGTTCTCTGGCCGCACAGCCGCGCGACATGCACACCGTCACTGAATAACCATTTTAGGAGCAGCATGGTCAATGTCAATGTCAATGTCAATGTGTGTCTCAAAACAGGCACTGCGCACAGTTGCCTGGTTGCCCGATGGGCAAGAAAATCACATGTGAGTGCCACTACTCCGCAGAGTCTCCGGGCCAACAC